>JZKD02S0351994.1:26469-54220 GCA_000966675.3 Picea glauca
CTAATAGAAGCTTCCGCTTCTAGAAGGATCTTCCTCTAGATGCTTCTCTTAATAGACATATTTAGTATAAATAAGGGGCGAGGGTATGTGAACCCTAGATTGGAGATTATTGTAATAGAGTGTTGCTCGACTGGAGGTTTCCCCCTCGAAGAGGCCTGTGAACATTGCTTTCTGAATCAAAGTGCTTTTCTATTGCTATTTCGTATATCGTTTCTGTGTATTGTGAAGATTATGATGGATATTTTACTGTTATTCTGCCATTTCTAGCATTTTATTTCAGTTCTGCATATTTTATATATCTGGTATCTTGCATAACCAAATCTTATTCCAGTGATGCAGAGATTTAAGAAGATAAATACAGAACGCCTGACTGAAATTACAAGGGAGTTAGTAGCAATTAGATACATGCCTTACTACTGGGATTATTTAGCATTGGGTGAGGAAATCTGTGTAGCTTTTCCCTTTCAAGGCTATTTCACCCTCAAGTACGAAAGTTGGCCCAAATATTTGGATGAGGATTACTTGAAAGGCACATGGAAAAAATTCAAGAGATATGAGCATGAAGGACAAGCATAGGAGTATGCATCTAGCCATGAAGAGGATGTGTGCATAGAGAAATACCAAACAATAGCCTGTGATACACCATCAGAGCTGACCAATCAGGCCGATGAAACTAGTGTGTTGGATGGGACATATGAGGATGGAACATCTTGTACTACTCATGATGACTATGAGAATATGTACCAATCAACCGATGTTGAGGATCCAACATCTCCCCTTATGTATGATGCTTATGACAAGGGTGGTTCAAGTGTGCTAGCACCTAAGTATGATGTAGGTTCAACAACTCATCCTAGTTATGACATGTATGGTGATGCATGCGTGGAAGATGACAAAAAAGGGGATGATTTGGTGGACGAGAAAAAATCAGAAAACTTGTATGAGGAGGGTAGTCCACATTGCACGACATCATCTAGTGAGTCAGTTGATACCTTGTGTGACAACCCACACCATATTGATGAAGTAAAATTTCGTGACTTGGAGAACTGACTATTGGTCACAGAGGAAAAAATTATGTAGGTGTTTAAAAGGGTAGATGGTGCTCATAAGTTTATTGGAGACCTTATGTGGAAGATGTAGTTGGAGGAAAGGAAAAATGGAATTGTAGATGGAGTCACTAGTACCCAATTGCGCATCATAAAACAAGTGCTAGAGAAGGTGAAATATGATTACTTGCAGTTGTTCATGGATAGAGACTTTGATCTTAATTTCATTGAAGACAATGAAAGTGAGGTTGAGGATATTTGATACCATCTGAGTTTGGCACACTCTTCATCATTGACAACAAAAAATATTCCATCATCTTTGGTAGTCATGACAGATGGGGACATGAGAGACACATGATTTGAGGGAGGAGCCTCTTGTGAGGATCCTGCATGAGGATAATTTTGAGTTATGGGTGTTTGAGGAGAGGTTTTACACATATGTTTTTGAAAATGCACATGTTTTTCAATGTGGTATACTTCTGTTGGAGAACCCACTAAAGGCTCAATGCTTAGCTATAGAGAAGATAGTTGAGCACATCCCTTGTGGACCAGGTTGTAGGGAAGTATATGCATCCATGGATTGGGTAGAAAGGTACATGAAAACCATGGTCACACTCTGGGATGCAGGTTCAAGCATCATCAATAGAATGATGGATATAGTAGTGCCTATATAATACATCTTGGTACATGATGATTCAATGATCGAAAGCAGTGTACAAGGGTATTCATTAACAGTTGGAAGTGTACAATGGAGTTGTGGGGTGTTTCTTCTAGGGATACCTCTTGATAGAGTCCTCAAGCATACAATTGATTTGAGGTTACCCATGATTGATGAGTGGATGGGTGAGCCTCAAGGGTCATCATATCCCTTGATGATAAGTCTACGTATGAGATATCATCATATGGGGATCATGGAGTAGGATAGGCACAAGTATGCTTCCAGACTTCATTATGATATCTTGGTTGTACCCTTGGGGTTGACTAACACACTAGTCACTTTCTGGTCTTGCAGGTAGTGGTAGTGGCATATATTGTTGTTATTTGATTCCATCAATATATACAGTAGGACATGAGAGGATCATTGGAGTGAGTTGGATGAGACAGGGTGCATTATGGCCATGACAAAGATCTTTAATTGGGGCCATGTGATTAGTGCACAAAGTGCACATGAGGATATCCATACTCTATTGGATCAGTTCATAGAGATTTCAACATGCATTGGGAGTGGTGGACTTCCAAGTTGTTGGGATCCTAACATTCATCAAAGTGATAGACTTCTACGAATGATGAGGATGATTGACATTATCGTGTCAGTGATTGGACTACGTCATTGTGGGGTTGTTGTGAAATGAGTTGCTGAGATTTGGAAAGATACAATTTCCCTCACGATACCTAGGTTCAAGTCGATCCATAGGTTGGAAGACTTTGAATTCACTGAGATGTTTTGGTGAGACATGATCCAAGGTAGTGAGTTCCATCTTTTTAGGGATTTTAGCTTAGGGGTCAATGAGAGGAGAGAATAGTCTGAGTATGGCGGTCAGCTGATTATGATTAGTGGGGTGCAATGACAACATGATGGTTACTCTCAGATATTATCTTGGAACCTTGGCACTACAGTGTTTGATAGATCAAAAGGTGGTACAAATGAGATGACCAATTTTTTCCTTCTAGAGTTTACTCTTGGGATAATTATGATTGGTTGCTTGGAGGAGTGGTATTTCGAGGAGTTGACAAAGTTTGTGCAGCTTATGATTTCTATCTTATTAGGGGTATTCAAATAGATTCTTGTGTTATCACCTTGCATATCGATGATAAGAGTAGAGGGTGCTTCCCATCATACATGGAAGTTTGGGAGCCTGGTGACTTTATCACTTGTAGGCAGGTCCAAGAGAGGTTCGCATGGAGAGACTTTGTAGATAATATGTTGGGAGATATGGAGAAGTGTATGAATAATCAACAGTACAAGTCAGGGAACACTCATGTAGTAGGGTTGATGTAGCCCTTGCCCATTTCTGAGCGAGAGTGAGAGAGAATGTTGATCGATTACATCACATGTTTATTGAGGGTGCAGGGAGAATATAGTATGTGTGCATCGATTGACCGTTCATAAAATTTCATGCACTTTCTGATGATGTATTTGGAGTGTGGGGAAACACAGGTGATAGAGCTATCTAGTGGAGAGAAACTCAGAGTCATTGCTAGTGATCCGGAAAAAAATTATTTTCTGGTATTCTAGATTGAGCATGGAAGTGGATCTGCAGGTCATGAATTCACATGGGTGTTTGTGTAGGATACTATTCATGGTAGTAGGTTCATCCCTTACAAGAATCTCAACTTGGATTTTCAGAAGAGGAGGATGTAGATTGGGCACGATGGTCGAGAAATTATAATCAGAGTGGCATAGTGTCAACATGGTGGTTCCTTTCTGAGATTAGCTTGGGACCCTGGGATTCCAGTATTAGACTGCTCAGTAGTTGACATAGAGGAAGGGGTCATTTTTTTCTTTCAGTATATTGTTCCCTAGTAAAGAATTTCCTTGACGGGTTGATCGAGTTGTTGAAATATCAAGTTTTTCTACTTAGAAACAATATTTAGGAGGCCTCTTATGTCAACACCTTTCCGGATCATGCATTGAGTGGAGGATGATTCAAATCTTCCAGGGTGGTTTGGGACCTTGGTATATTTTTTAGTTTGAGTCTATCTTAGTCAATGGAGTGACAGGTTTCTATGGCATTGCTTGAGGACAAGCAATCTTTGGGAAGGGAGGAATGTAATGTCCCCATTTTTGGATTCCCTTGCCTTTTAGTTAGAGGTGACCTTATGAGTTTATGTCAACCTGACTAGAGGAGTAAAATGAGGATAAAAATGAGTTCATAATATTTGGAGGATTTATATTCCCCCCAGGCTAGTCCATTCACCATATTTCATCATCAGGATCATCTTCGCACAATTCACTATAGGTTTTGTGGCATTCCGATGATTTTCGTAATTTTGGGTTGTTATTAAGCATATTTTAATTAAATACACTAAAGGTATTATTTGGATTATATTATCTAAGGGAATACCTTAGTGTAATATCCCATTGGAACCAGAATGAAAGGGTCTAAAGGTTGGGATAATGAGAAAGGGATTTCTTACATCCAAGAATGTCTTAGAAGCCAATTAATAACTTTTCGACATTAAAAGGGGTTTGAAAAGGATTATAAAGTTATTTTAATATTCACGTGGATTTGGTCAAAGGGAGGAAAGATATAGAAGGGGGTTCAAAGAAGTGTAAAGGAAGGGTAGCACTTAACCTTCCTCATTATGATTTGATCTCTTATTGGGAGTGCTCTTGAGAGCCAATTTTTTGTTGGGCCCTTGGCTCGTTTCAGCTCCTTATGGGGTATTTCTTAACTATATATTTCTTCTATGTGTGGATGGGTGATACTTCTATTGTGTTTGTAGTGTGGGTGGTTGTCCTAGCTATGTCAAGTTCTCTTGGTCCTGTCTATATGAGTTAGTGTGGAGGAGTGGCTTCTAATCTGTATATTAAGTTCCTGAACTGGGTAGTGAATGGTTCGACCAAAGGGAGACTGAATCTAACTCTACTGCATCTAGTGATAGTGTGGGGTGGGTAGGGCTTGGAATTTATTTCTCTCCCTTATTGTTGAACCCCAACAAGCCCGATAACTAAATCCTTTTAGTACCAACCCTATGCTAATGATTGAGTGAAACCCCCAAAAACTGAATGCTTGCGTGTAAGTTCCTTTGTATAACTCTTGAGTGCCTAATGGAGTGTTAGGCTTGTTGTAAGGTGACCGTGTAACAACATATGAATATATATCCTCTTTATATGGGCGTATTTCCTGTAAACTAGCTTATAGGCTTCCTAATGAGTTAATCTATAACTAACTAGGAATGTGAATTTTGAAGGTTGGTAGTGATCATAATATTTTCTTCGAGATCATAAAGAGTGTTTAGCTGATAGAATTATCATGATGATATCTTGCCATGTCATTTTCATGTTCATGTGAGTAATGGGGGTCAAGGGTTTTACCCTTGGTAAGGGGGTTTGGGGAAGCGAGGACATGTGGATACGTCATACAATTTGGTATCTAATTGAACAATGTAGCTATTATTTACCAAAGCCCCATCCAAATCGTGCGAATTGAAACAACCCTTCCACACTTCAGATTGGTTTTGGTGGTGAAATATCCACCCTAGCTAGACCAAAAGGGGGATCCACATGGGATTTCCACCTTAGCTTCCTTACATTTTTTGTCTGTAGTTATTCATGTAGAAATTTGTTTGTGGATATCGTAGGCTTGTTGGGAGGACTTATTTATCTTGTTGTGCAAGCCCATTTATCATTTTTGGTAGGTTATGGATATTGTTAGCAACAAAAATGGGTTTGGTGGAGGCCGTGGTAGTTTTCTAGAGTGTCTAGGAGGGCCTAAACTCTCCATATTTGATGGATCATGGTGAGAAGGGTGTTGTAAGGAACTAGAGCAAGGCTTCAGTCCCTTTGAGGTGCAATGTGGACTAGGAGAGGGCTACGGGCCCTAGTTTGTTGGGTCACAAGATTAGTAGGAGGTCCAAGAGCCTAAACTTCAGAATCGAGTGAGTGTGAGGAGGGTCGAGACCTCCATTGCACAAAAAAAAATAGGGGAAGGGATGCAAGGATATTTTGTAGGCCAAGGGACAGATAAAGGGAACCATAGGAACTTGGGAATTGATAGAGATGGGGGTTGAGTTCCATAACAGCTGGGAAGAGGAGGTTGGAGAAGGAAACGAGGTGTTGGGATTATCTTCTAACAATGGGAAACAAGTCTTATGATTAATATGCATCATTGTCTAGGTTTTGGCTTGAGTTTGGTAGTGTTTATTTTTTGCATTGCAACTATTACGACAACCATTAAAGATCATTTGTGATTATATTTCAGACTTCATTCATAATAATTTTTTTTGGCATAGTGGTAGACCCAGGGTTCAGTGCTTAACAATGCACCAAAAAAACCCCAACTACCAACCCTTTCGACAACACCTGCGAAGCATGCAAAGTCTCACCCGAGGTAGAAGCAAGGGGGGTTACAGGATGCAGGTGTTTGTAACCAAGCTGGGACACATATATGTGATACTAACACTTCATAGAATGTTCTGTTAACACTTAGGAGTGACATGCATTAGTTTATTCACCTTATTAACATCGTAGAACATAATCTAAGGTAGATCTAGCGTAGTAACAACATAATATTATGCACCTTAAATACTTAACACTTAGCACTGTGAATAAGATCTAGCATTTTAACATAAGAAAATCATTTAATAAAAAACTACATATTCATTACACATTCTAATCTAATCACTAAACAAACATAACAGAGGTAACATTGCACAAAGAAAACCATAAGACACCAGATATACATTGTTCACCCCAGTGTGGGGCTACACCCACCAACTGCTTCACCTCTTTATTATTCATCAATCTCTTACATTCAATTACTCTTGTGCACTAAGACATAGATTCAAGCTTCACACCAGGCAGGATATCTTCACACTGAGCCCCAGATCCTCCTTCCAAAACTAGGTCAAAACACAGAGCTTACTCTCTATCGAGCACAAAGCCTTAACACATAGACATTCCTTTGCACTAAGAAACTCTGTTCACACAGAACTGCATTCAACTCCCATAACCCCCCTACTTATAAAATAAATTCCTTTATTTATACTTTTACAAACCCTTACAATAAGGCCTAAACATGGGAAAACCCCATGAGCCGACATCCCATAATGATCCGGATTATATTCGACACGAAATGAGAGTGGAGATATAATAAAGAAATTCACAAAGATATCGTAGATATTCAATAATATAACATAAATGTATCATATATGAAACCATAAACACACATATACAGTAATACATGATTTCTATTAATGAAACAAATGTACAGAGTCTATAAAAATACAAAGTGAAAGACTCGATAGAATGGTGGCAACTTATCTTTGAGAAGAGATGTGATGACTAATCGCATTATCAAGAAGATGATTACAATGAGGCTCTGAAGGAATTTTTTTACAATAAATAGGAATGCCCAAAACCCTAGACATCCAAAAACCTAACCCTAGGAGATGAAGCGCCAAAAATCATGTGGGCCCTGTTTGGGTAAGTTAGTACATCAACTTCCCAGGGTCGTAACTTTTGCATACGATCTCCGTTTTAGGTGCATGATAGCCCATTGGAAAGGTATCGTCGAGGAGATTAATTTTGGATGAAATATCGAAGGGCTTCCATAGTTATCACTATTTTCCCAAAAACATCGTTTAGGGCCTCAAAATGGCCCCGGAAGTTAAAAATTGCTAAAAATAGTAAATTACCAAAATTGCCAAAAAACTATTTTGAGCTAGTTGGAAAAGGTGGGTGGCCACTGATATCCATCTGGATCACATAAACCCATTACAAAAAACCTAGAGGACCTTTGTTGGGTTCACATAGCCCACAAAATCAGTGAGATTCAAGATCTCAGCTGTGCTTGGGTGCTCCTTCTTCCAACAATGTTTCGAAGTCCAAAAGTGGGCCAAATCTGACCAAGGTTTCCTCAAAACTTGGTCGATAGGCAACATGCCCCCAACACTCACTTATGACACGTATCGATTCACTCAGGTCTGGATAGCATTGCTTTGAAGACCTTGAGCTTAACTCGAGCTGCCTCAATTTACTTTTTATCCTGAGCCTCCTGCTCAACGAGCTCCTGGATCGTCTTCTCTATAACAAGCCCTTCCAGGAATTGTTCTATTGATGCAACCACTTGATCTAATTGTGATCCTTATCCATAAATCTCTTCAAATAACTTGCAATATTCATCTTGCACAGGTTGTAGCTTCTGTGTGACTTCCATTACCTTACCCTGGAGGGCGGTAATCTGCTGTTGTACTATGATCTTCTCATGGGATCTCTTCATTCTTTCTATTGCGGTGAGAAACTTCATATATGCCCGCAATGACAATGATTTATGCTGTGCCTCCTATAAATGTGCTTCTAGTTTCCTCAGCTGTAGATTCTCAGTGAGCCATTCGTATGTCTGGGCACCCCTATCACTTAGTTTTTTAAGGTGAGGGCTCTTATTCTTACTACTGTTTCCTTGGCAGACTCCTCCCTTTGGTCCAGCACCTCTTGCAGTGTGTTGAGTACTATTTGGTCCTACAATTCTTTTATCCTGGCTCGAATTTGTTGGATGTCTCAGCGAGCTTCACTATTTAATCTTCGATCGAATCTTACTCCTCCTGTGCCAAGCCTAGAACAAAGTGACATGATTTACTCACCACTTCTTTGACCATGGCTTTATCTGCGAGAAACTTCTCCTTTTGCCTCCGTAGCTGGGATTTTTCCTCTTGGAGCTTCTCCTGAAGCTTTGCTTTCTCGCTTTCCTTTGCTACTACATTTTCTTGCGCTGTTCTTAATTGTGCTAAGAATCCGTATTTCTCCATTTTATTTTCAAGGCTTCTATAGCCTTCTCCTTCTCTTCATGTTCTTTCTGGAAGTGGGATTCTGTTACATCCACAATCCTTCTCAATTGGGCAGGTTCATCCCCCAATTCTACAATCTGTGGTGCGGAAGGTGCAGATGGCACAATAGGTACTACACGGACCAAGCAAATAACTTGTTGTAATTTATTCAATTCCTTCTCAATTCTTAAATATATCTCCTCCCGCTTCTCTCTGTATCTCTGCAAGATGTCCTCGAAAGCATCCTACATAGCTCCACGGACCAGACTGATGTCGTCCTCAGTGAGCATGGCCTCTAACTGGGGCTTATTAGGACGCTTCTTCTTCCTTGCTGAGGGTTTCATTGGGGAAACCTTCCTCTTCTGCGGTGTTACTGTCCCAACAAGGGGATCCTCAAGTGGAGGGGTGGTAGCTTCGTCTCCTCCTTGCCCTTCTTTTCCTTCATCTCCTCCTCTTTGTCCCTCTTCTTTGTCTTCTTCTCCTCCTAGTGATCCAGACCCATTATCTTCAGAATAATTTTCCTCCTCACTGCTCTCTATATCCTAGAATTCCTCCTTCTTTTTCTTCTTCTTCGTCTCGATGGACTATTTGACATGCTCAACTCGTGTGACTAAGGGGATTCCTATGGTGTCAGTGCCAGATAATTATGTATCAGCGACAGGGACCAGAAATTACTTCGTCCATTCCTTCGTAATCTTCTCCATATCTTCATCTGTCAATTTGTAGTATGACTGTAGTTCTTCCTGGTTCTCGTCTCTGCGCGCAGTGATGTAGATAAAATGAGAATCAATGCAAAACATTTCTATTGGTCGGTACTGGTGCAGGGTGTGTGGTGCCATGAGAATAAATTATTCAATGACAACCTTTAACTGCTAATAGTATGCATGAAACATGACATTGGACTTCCACTACTTCGTCATGTTGTAGGTGTACCAGAGGGTGGAAAACCAAGCGACCAACGGTTCTGAGGGTTCGATCTATGGGAAGATGGTGTTATCACACTAAATTTCCTTGGGTCTTTTAGTTTGTTTTTAACCGTTTTTACGCCTTAGCTTTTAATTTTTTTAAATTTTCATCGCTTTAAATTTTATGTTTGGTAAGACCCCTTAGATGATTAAAGTTTTGAGTCTTAGCTTTAGTTTGATCCTCAAATGAATTTTTGGTCCTAGAACCATTTTAGCTCATGAATTATTTTGGTCCCCTTCATGACTTGTCCCTAGGTCGATCCCTCCCATGATTAGACTGATGTGACACACCTTTCTCCTCACTCATGACCTCATAGGCATGCCTCATCATCCTTGCTTACCTGTCCAATCAATTTTTGAGTTCGAGTGCTTCCCACTCATCAGGTAGTTCCATAGTGCCTTTCTCGTTCATCATAATCCCACCTCGAGTCATGATTTACACGAGTGATGTCATGTCCCTTGTTTTCAGTGCTAGAAGTTGGTTAAATATTCCTTCAAGATATTGCATTTACGAGCCCTGGTGACGGTTTCTAAGTTTGAAAAACTCAACAGTGCTGCACTGCGCAAATTCACAAGTTCTGATCAGCAGAAAGAAAGGCAAGCAAATCGGATGCTGAGAAAGATTCGAGGGCCAAAGTTTTCACAATCGCATCCTGAGATTTCATTGAAGATTCTAACAGGTGTCTACTCCACAGGTATCCCGTGTTGCCTCCTCAACATATTAGTTTTCACAACAAATTTGCGCTTGACTTTTAGTTTACCAAGTTTGCATAGTCGTAAGGGACTCTTCTTTGCATGATATCCTTGTATTCTCTCTTTTTTAGACTTGTATCTTCATTTCTTGTATCTAAGTCTGATTACTGCTGCCTGCCTTAGCCATTGAAATTGCAAGTCTATAAATATCCTATCCTCTACATATGCGTTGCGCTACCCAAAGGCGTTGCTTAAACCCTCGCTGCCTCCTTTGCTTCCTTTCATCTTAGAGTCTAGCATTTTTACTCAATCACAAAGTGCCAATTTTGGATTAACCCCTCACTGCTCACACTCGAGAATACCTATACAAGTCTAAGGGTGTAATTCCCATAGTCAAGCTTGGCTCACTATCACTAGTCTATCTCAAAAGGTCATCCTTGTACATTTGAAGCCCGATTCAAAACCTTCCTGGTTATTATTATACCATAGGCCTTTCAAAAATCCCTCATTCTAATCCATGGAGACTCCTCAATCAAGGAAGACACACAGAGGTGGCAAGGTGGTTAGGATAGAATAGGTGGACATGCATATTTTTGATACAGAGCCCATGGAAAGAGAGGTCTTTCAAAGAATAGGGTGCCTCTCTATCTGCCAGAACATGCAGAGAGGCCATCTAGAGGTAGCAAGACAATTTGCATTACATTTTGATGGCAGTAAAACCAAGGTCGGGGATTTTGAATTTGAGGTAACTGAAGCCCCTATCTCAGCTGCAACAGGGATCCCCATTACAGGTGAAAAGTGGTTCAAAGCCATGGCTTTGAGTTTAGCCTATGATAAAGATCTTTTAAAACCTAAATATCAAGCTAATGATTTGTCTAAAAGTATGCCAAGGAGTCAATTGATTGAACAGTTTGACAGAATATTGAAGATCATACAGAGATATTTTACATGTGAAGGGAGATTTAACACATTGTACCAATACCATGTAAGGCCATTGCTACATTTTACTGGTAATGTTGATATGAATATTCCCTATTACTTGTTAATAAGTATAGGTAATATGTTAGACATGATACAAGCCAAATCTAAAGATGTGGATTCTAGCCTCTTCCATTCTAGATTGATCAAAATGCTAGTCTCTAAGGAATTGGGTAAGAAAGAGATTTTATTGGAGCATTTTGTTGTTACTTCTCATTTCAAGTTGGATCTAGCATCAACTCCTCAATCACAAAAGGCAAGTCCTATGTCAACCACCAGTGCTACTAAAGCAGGGACCAGTAAGAAGAGAAAGAGAAGAGCCTTTGTTCATGTTTTATAGGTCAACAAGCAGGTCACAAGAGTTGAGGAGGAAGTTTGTCCTTCCCCACAAAGATATTTTTCACCACCTCGTCCACCAAGGTTAGAAGAGGTGCCTTCTACTACCAAAGATACATCCAAGAAAGGGAAGAAGCTACTCTTTCCCTCTTCTCCTCCAACTGTCCAAATCAAAGGTAAAATACCTTTCACAAGGTCATCAATTCCTAGGGAGGTTTTCAAAGAGCAATCTGTTAGTAACATTTCTTGTCCTGGGCACAAGAGTATTTGGGTCTTCAAGTTGCATGAGAAGCGCCTGAGCACAACGCGGAAAAATCTCATTTTAGGATTCCAAGCAAGTTAGCGGGCGAGTTTATATCGTCGACGGTCCAGATTCATCCATGAGAGAAGATCGACGGTTGGCACGAAGTCACGGTTAGCGGAGTTGCGCCAAGATTAGAGAAACTACATAGTGCCCATATTGTATGCAGGGAAGGATAGCAGCCGTCCATCCAAAGGGTGCATGGCGCGAGATCTAGTTGCGTCGGTGTTTCGACAGTCGTGAGTTCAAAGGGTGAGGGTTCTATGTCATTCTACATCTCGAAACCCTGAACCCCGAAGCATCGAAAGCGCCTAAATTTGGGCCTGCGGTTTCACGAAGCAATCTCAGCCGTCCATTAACAGGATAAACCTGGCGCGCTATTAGGCTCCTCGCCTTTTCTCCCATCGCAATTTCGAGGCGCAAGGAACAACTCTGTCATATTCCCGATGTGCGAGGTGCCAGGTGCATCTAGGACCTGGGCCCATAGCATCACTAAGTGAGTTCAGTGTTGTCAGATCTAAGAGGACGTGTGGTGCCCAATTAAGCCATCTAGGCATTTTTCTCATCGCGATTGTGATAAGCAAGGATTAAATCCTTCGTATTCATGAACGTCGAAAGCGCCTTTGAGAGTAAATGTAGGGTCACAGCCCGTGGTCATTTGGGAAGGAAAAAGAGCTATGAAAAAGGGGCCCGAGGCATCGAGTCCAGTCGCCGAAAGGATCATCGCGATCTCCATGCGCCATCTGATTCGACCTCGGTCTTGGTTTTCGCTTGGAGTAAATGAAGGCGAGAAGGGGTGGTTGAAACCTCTCCTCATGCATTAAATGTAAGGTATGGAGAGTTTGGCAAGCGGTCTGCTTGAGAGGGTCCTGTATACCAATTTTTCCAAAGCAGCCATGTCGATTCCTCGACTAGCCAGAGGGGGTCTTCACATGCTAACTTGGCTCTTAATGGCTCAGCTACTCCCTTTACAGGAGCCATGCACATTTAAGATGGCGTCTGACGAAGAATATCTGTCTGAATTCAGCTGATGAGACACCACGCCTTGGGTGATTGAGTACGCCCCTGTTAGGCGAATTGTTCTGAGTATATAGACTAAGTCTTTGTATTTTTTTAGCCTATCGATGGTTGAGAAAAGATCCCGATTGTAAATTTTTGATGAAGCACTGGTCTCTCTAGTTTATGTATAAGGCATTTGAGACTTCTTACTTTATGGATGTCATCCTCTTTTCCATCTCTTTGTTTACTGTGTTAGAACAACTCGGAATTGGAGGATCCAGTCGATTTGCAATTGTTATAGGATGATGTAGGTTGGATCACTGTAACAGTTGCATTATTTCTAATCAGTTCTTGTGTTTTTCTTAGCACTAAATGACTTGGAATTGGAGGATTCAGTCAAGTCACCCCTCATATCCTTGAATATCTAGACCAAGAGGATCTTGACTTCTGAGTTTTTCATCCTCAAGCTTCTGAAGGCCCGTCGCCCAAGGCTATCTTGCTCACTCTTCTCATAAGTCTTCCATCTACCGCCCTTTAATCAACTACTAATGGAAGTTGGATCAAGACCTCCCTTGTTTCTTACATACCAGGCCCGGTTTCCCAAGTTAAAGCTATATCTTCTTGAGTCTTACCCATTCGATCACCCCATTAAACAAATCGTGACATAAAACAGATGGGCATTGGGCTCTGCTCTTGTAGGCAATCCAGGAGTGAATTCTGATGCTAACATTTCTGCACCTGGCGAATCCATTGTGACGACTGCACTATGACGAACCTGTCGTGATAATTGTGGATTTTAGAGGTAGACACACGCGGTCTCATCCATAGCTGTCACCTCAGGAAGGTTTTCCTAAAGTGCAGGAGTTTTGGAATTTCATCAAACCCCAAGAAATCTCTGTTCGCCATGCAGGAGGGAAAGTTACTAGGCCATATAGTATTAGCGGAAGGAGTCAGGATCGATCCTAGCAGAGTTGAGGCAATACAAGCCTTATCAATCCCAAGGTACAAGAAGGAGGTCCAAGCTTTCCTTGGTAAGATTAATTTTCTATGGAGGTTTGTGCCTAACTTTGCTGAGGAAGTAAAACTTATAACAACCATGTTAAGGAAGGGAAATGAAGTGAGGTGGACTTCTGAATCATGAAATTCCTTTGAGAAAATAAAGAAGGCCCTGTCTGAAGCCGCTGTGCTTATCAACCCCGATTAATCAAAGGATTTCCTTATTTTTTCTTTTGCCTCACCTGACACGGTGGCTGCTGTTTTACTATAGACAAACAAGGTCGGGTTAGAACAGCCTATTGCCTATTTCAGCTGAGCATCGAGGGATGTCGAGGTCAGGTATGACGCTATGGATAAGCAGGCCTATGCTCTGGTAAAGGCTCTCAAGTCATTTAGAATCTATGTCCTGCAGTAAAAAATCATCACTTATGTCCCCTCAGCTGCTGTTAAAGACATTCTTATTCAGCCTGACATAGATGGGAGAAGGAGTAAGTGGATAGCCAGGATTCTGGAATTCGACCTGGAAATAAAGCCTACCAAATTGATCAAAGTTCAGGGTTCAGCCAAGCTGTTGGCTGAAGCCAATTGCCAAGATTTGGGGATAAGTTTCATTAACGAATGCTCAGGGATTCAGCAGGGTCAACTGTCTGACATGAACCCTCAAAGGGAGCCCCCATTGGCTCGATGTCCTTGGTATAAGGATGTCATATACTTTCTGCAAGAGTTGCGGCCTCCAAACGACCTGCAAAGAAACAAATCAAGAGCTCTGAAGCTCAAGGCAGTCAGATACTGCCTCATCGATCAAATTTTATATTGGAAAGATCCCTTGGAGGTGCTTTTAAAATGCATAGATCTGCAAGAGGCTGACAGGATCGTGGTTGAATTTCACAACGACCTATGTGGATGGCACCATTTCTGGAAGGCCACATCCCACAAAATTCTCTGAGATGGGTATTCTTGGCCCACCAAGTTTACGGACGTCTGCAGGAGGGTCAGAGCTTGCACCAAATGTCAAATATTTGCAAGAAAACAACAGCTCAAGTCACTGTCGTTAAATCCTGTGGTTGTTTGAGGACCTTTTCAACAATGGGGCCTAGATTTCATTAGAGAAATCCACCCCGCTTCCAGTGGGCAACATAGATGGATCCTGACTTCTACAGATTTCTTCACCAAGTGGATTGAAGCTATCCCCACCAGGAGTACTTCCCACAAGGTAATCATTAGATTCCAGGAAGACCTCATCACAAGATTCGACTACCCAAGTAATATCGTCACTGATAACACATCCTCTTTCAGGGCTGAGCTGTTAGCCAAGTTCTGCGAGCGATTTAGGATCAAACTAATTCACTCCACCCCATACTATCCTCAGGGCAACGGTTTAGCAGAGTCCTCCAACCAAAGCTTGATTAGGATAATCAAAAGACTGTTGGAAGACAACAAGAAGGCCTGTCATTCAAGATTGAAATTTTCTCTATGGGTCGATCGAGTGACCATGAAGAGATCTATAGGCATATCTCCTTTCCAACTAGTCTATGGAGCAGAGGCTATTTTTCCTTCTCATTTAGCCATTCCTGTAGAAAAATTTCTCCAGGATCATCAAGAGGAACCTGATGACATGATCAGAAGAATTCATCAGCTAGTGGAATTCCAGCAGGCCAGGGAGCAGGTGATGGGCAGAATTTAGGACCATCAACGAAGGATCAAGAAGGTTTTTGATAAGAAGGCCCAGAAGGAAGAATTCCACATAGGAGACCTGGTGCTGAAATGGGATGCTCCTAAGCAAGATAAGGGAAAACACAACAATTTGAATCCCTATGGATCGGGCCCTTCAAAATCTCTGAAGTTTTCTCAAATAACATGTACAAGTTGCAGGGTTTGGAGGGTGAAGAAGTTTTCAACAGCCCAGTAAATGGGCATTTTCTTAAGAAATTCTTTGTCTGAGCCTTCGGTGGCTCCTTTGTTTGTAAATATTGTCCTTATGACTCTTTGTTTATTTTTATTTTTATTTTTCGACTTAGTAAATGACTCCATAGCCAAGAACAAGGCACTGGAACTGGAAAATGAGTCCTTAGAGCATCACAAGGACAACTCTATCTCCCATGGAGCCTAATGTTAGTAACATTTCTTTTCCTTGGCACAAGAGTATTCGGGTCTGCAATTTGCATGAGAAGCGCCCCAGCGCAACACGGAAAAATCTCATTTTAGGCTTCCAAGCAAGTTAGCAGGCGAGATTATATCATCGATGGTCCAGATTCATCCATGAGAGCAGATCGACGGTTGGTGCGAAGTCACGGTTAGTGGAGTTGCGCCGAGATTAACACAAATACATCGCGCCCATATTGTATGTAGGGAAGGATAGCATCCCTCCATCCAAAGGGTGCATGGCGCGAGATCTAGAAGCGTCGGCGTTTCGGTAGTCGTGAGTACAAAGGGTGAGGGTTCTATGTCATTCTACATCTCGAAACCCCGAACCCCGAAGCACCGAAAGTCCCTAAAGTTGGGCCCACAGTTTCACGAAGAAATCTTAGCCGTCCATTAATAGGAGACACCTGGCACGCGATTAGGCTCCTCTCCTTTTTGCCCATCCCAATTTTGAGGCGCAAGGAACAATTCTGTCATATTCCCGATGCGCGAGGTGTCGGGCGTGTCCAGAACCCAGGCCCACATCATCACCGAGTGAGTTCAGGACCGTCAGATCTAAGAGGAAATACGACGCCCAATTAAGCCATCTCGCCGTTTCTCTCATCGCGATTGTGATAAGCAAGGATTAACTCCTTCCTATTCACAAACTTCGAAAGTGTCTTTGAGAGTAAACGTAGGGTCACAGCCCATGGTCATTTGGGAAGGAAAAAGAGCTGTGTAAAAGGGGCCTGAGGTGTCGAGTCCAGTCGCTGAAAGGATCATCGCGATCTCCATGCACCATCTGATTCGACCTCGGTCCTGGTTTTCGCTTGGAGTAAATGAAGGCGAGAAGGGGTGGTTGAAACCTCTCCTCATGCATTAAGTGTAAGGTATGGAAAGTTTGGCAAGCGGTTTGCTCGAGAGGGTCCTGTATACCAATTTTTCCAAAGCAGCCATGCCGAGTCCTCTACTAGCCAGAGGGGGTCTGCACACGCTAACTTGGCTCTTAATGGATCAGCTACTCCCTTTACAGGAGCCATGCGCAGTTAAGATGGCGTCTGACAAAGAATATCTATCCGAATTTGGCTGACGGGAAACCATGCCTTGGGTGACTGAGCACACCCCTGTTAGGAAAATTTTTCTGAGTATATAGACTCAATCTTTGTATTTTTGTAACTTATGGATGGTTGAGCAAAGCTCCTGATTGTAAAGTTTTGATGAATCACTGGTCGCTCTGGTTTATGTATAAGGCATTTGAGACTTCTTACTTTATGGATGTCAGCCTCTTTTCGATCTCTTTGTTTACTGTGTTAGAACAACTCGGAATTGGAGGATCCAGTCGAGTTGCAACTGTTATAGGATGATGTAGGTTGGATCACTGTAATAGTTACATTGTTTCTAATCGGTTCCTGTGGTTTTCTTAGCACTGAACGAATTGGAATTGGAGGATTCGGTCAAGTCACCCCTCAGCTCCTTGAAGCTCTGGACCAAGAGGATCTTGTCTTCTGAGTTTTTCATCCTCAAGCTTCCGAAGGCCCGTCGCCTGAGGCAGTCCTGCTTACTCTTCTCATAAGTCTTCCATCTACCGCCCTTTAATCATCTACCGATGGAAGTTGGATCAAGACCTCCCTTGTTTCTTACATACCAGGCACGGTTTCCCGAGTTAAAGCTATATATTCTTGAGTCTTACCCATTCGATCACCCCATTAAACAAATCATGACATAAAACTGATGGGTGTTGGGCTCTGCTCCTGCAAGCAATCCAGGAGTGACTTTTGACGCTAACATTTCTGGCACCGTTGCCGGGGACGAAGTTGAAAATTTTCCCCGATATTGAACGACATTGATCCCCTGATTCTTAAGGTGCATCAGGCATCAGAGCCTATGAAGATTTCTATTTTGCACCTGGCGACTCCATTGTGACGAACCTACCGTGATAATTGTGGCTTTCAGAGGCAGACACACGTGGTCTCATCCACAGCTGCCTCTAGCTACACCTGAAACCGATCCAGAGGTGGGCCTCAGAAAAGGAAAGGCCTCTGAAGAGGAAGCTTCCACCACCAAACCAGGTAATCCACCATATCCTTCTATAGGAACTCCATTTTCTTCTCCTCAGTTTCTTAACAGACCTCCTTCCGAGGTTTCTCGTTTCCTGAATTTCGAGAGCGTTCCTGTTGAGTTTTCCCCTCCCAGTCTGGCATTGGAGGGAGAAACCCTTATCACTCCCCTCTCCTCTGAAGCTGTACTTTGGTGTAGACCCAGGAATCCTGAATATTTACCCACTCCTGTACAAAGAGGAGCACCTGTTGACTTAAGCCCGTCGGCCTTCTCCTTAAATCCAATTCTTTTTCCCATCCCACTTCGAGACTCATTCCCAGTATCCCCTTCGCGAAATATTTCTCCTTCAATTTCTCCTCCACCTAATATTCCTATGGCTGGTGCTAATCCCCCTCTAAATATAATGGATGCCATAGTTGCTGCCAGATATGCTCCCTTAATCTTACCCCATCCTATGAACCCTCTCCCTATTGGAGATTACTTGAAATACATGCCCAAGTTTGCTGGGGAAGGGGACATAACTGTGGAAGAGCACTTGGCTGCTTTCTACAGTTATGCAGACAACCTGAATATTGAAAATGAAGATGTCTGGATGAGAGTCAATTTCCATAGCCTGGATGGCGAGGTGAGGAAATGGTTTAGAGGATTGGCCCCCGGATCTATTGCTGGGATCGAAGCCCTGGATAGTGCTTTCCTGAGGCAGTGGGGAGACAGGAAGGACTTCATGTATTACATGACAGAGTTTGGATCTTTGAAGAAGATGGAAGGAGAGTCTGTCTCTGACTTCTCCAAAAGATTCAATAAGATGTATAATAAAATTCCTGCCGAAATAAAACCCTCAGAAGCCTCTGCCAAGATCTCTTATGCTAGTACATTTGGTCCCGATTTATTTCTTTTATTAAGAGAAAGAAGAGCCACCTCTTTAGGTCAAATGCAAGATGCGTCCATAGAAGTGGAATCCAATGTATTAGCAGAAGATATATTAAGGAACAAGGCCAACACAGACATGATAAAGGGAAGATCTGAAGCCTCAACTTCTAGCCCATTGGTGCCCCACCCTCAAGTAGATGAACTGACCAAGATGGTAAAGTGTCTGTCCGCAGAGATGGGGAGAATGAAGGTGGAAGGGAGGCAAGCATACAAGGGACCTCAAAACACCAAAAACAAAGGAGGTTTCAGGAGGCCAAACAATATTACTTCCCCAACTGTGAAAAGAGAGAGGGGAAGAGACAGAGAAGACCAGAAAATTCAGGCCCCTTTCCAAAACAATTTTATGGCCGAGGAAGAAGAAGGGGAAAGAAGAGAACTTGATCCTGAAATCCATTGCTTCAGAGACACTTCTCCTTTTCCTCATCTCAGTCAATCAGCATAGGAGGAGTCTCTCATGGACAGTGAACTAAATGAACTGAGAAAGGGAGACAAGACTAGTGGAAGACAAGGCAGATATGATATGAGGTCTAAGAAAAAGACAATGGCACCTGATGTTCCAGAGCAGTCCACTAGAACAAAGAAACCTGCTAATGAAGTAGCAGACAATCACAGAGGTAAGAAGACCTGACCCCTCTCTCCCATAGTTCAGATTCATGTTCCTGAAATAAGAGAAATCCCTAAGCTTACATCTTCTTTTAATTTTGAGCATGAAATTCAAAAGATCAGAATCCTTGTGCCCCTAACCGAATTGATTAAACATGAAGGGTTCAAGAAACGCTTCTCTAAGATTTTACAGTCTGAGGTCCCATGCCTTCCCACAGACTCCATCAATTTTCAAGATGAAAATCCTGCAGTTATCCTAGGTCCTATGGTAGAAGACAGGAATGACTCATCCCCTCCCTTCTACACTTCCTTGAACATACATGACAAGGTACTTCATAACTGTTTGATGGATTCGGGGGCTTCTCACAACCTCATGCCCAAAACTGTCATGGAAGAGTTGGGGCTAGAAGTCACCAGAGCCTATCATGACCTCTATTCCTTTGACTCCAGAAAATTTCAATGTCTAGGAGTTATCAAAGACCTGGTCGTGACCTTGTTTCAGTTTCCCATGAAAAGTGTGGTCATGGATATTGTAGTGGCTGATGTCCCCCCCAAGTTCGGTATGTTGTTATCAAGATATTGGATAAAAAGACTGGGGGGAAATTTGCAGATGGACCTCACATACCCTACTATCCCAGTGTTTGGAGGAGAGCATAGGAGGCTATACAGAGAATCCCAATTGGCCTATATAATCAGTGATGAAGCCAATCCTACCAACCATCCTATTTTGCCTTGGACATCGATTTAGGTTCCAGTTTACTACAACTCACTAATGCCCCCGAGCCTCCTATAAAACTTAGAAAGAAGCCCACCACTCCTCATGAATTTTCTCCCCACATCTCCCCCGTCTGGAAAATGTTTTTTGATGGAGCCTCTTCCAGGGAAGGTGCTGGTGCTGGGGTAATTTTTTTTTCACCTGCTCAAGAAACCATATATTTGTCATACAAACTAGAATTAGAAGCTACCAACAATGTGGCAGAGTACGAAGCTCTTATTCTAGGATTAAGAGCTATGAGGGAAATGGGAATTCAGGAGGTAGCAGTGTTTGGAGATGCAGAGTTGGTGGTCCAACAAATTGAAGCGCTTATCAGGATAAGCATCCTTGACTCAGAAGTTACAGAAATGAGGTGTGGGACCTAATTGATAGTTTCTTCTCAGCATTTAACATTTGTTTCATCCCAAGAGAGGAGAATGCAATGGCAGATTCCTTGGCTACATCAGCAAGCAATTTCAAAGTACCATTTTCGTCCCAATTCAGATATGATGTAGAAGTAAAATACAAACCCTCCATACCTGACAACGTCAAACATTGGAAGGTATTCGAGGATGACCTCGAGATCAAGAAATTCTTGGAGACTGTCGAATAATTTTCAGAGATACATATCGACCAAGACTCTGTCTCGGAGGAGAAGCCTGATGGGGGTAATTTTCTGAATAAGATTGCAGAGCGTGAAATCGTGCAGCTGCCCAACAATCATATTCCAAGGGGACTGGTTCCTTTGGAAATAATTTTTGATAGAAACGATGTGGCATTAAAGGGCGATATCTTAGAAGATGACGCTGATACAATTCAGTGCAACATTGGCACTAAGAGAAAGCCCAAGCTGGTCAAATTGTCGAGAAGTCTGACAAAGGAACATAGGTCTGAATATGCTGGGATTTTGAGGGAATTTTCTGATGTTTTCACCTGGACCTACGAAGACCTCAAAACATATGACACTTCTGTCATTGAGCATAAAATCCCATTAAAAGGGGAGGCAAAGCCATTTAGTCAGAAGCTAAGACAGATCAATCCTATGCTGTTTCCTATTATGGAGAGGGAAGTGAAGAAGCTGCTACAAGCCCAGATCATTATACCACTGAGATATTCAGAGTGGGTGGCCAACTTGGTACCAGTGAGGAAAAAGAATGGAGAAATCAGACTCTGTGTAGACTTTAGAAACCTGAACAAGAGATCATGGAAGGATAACTACCCCTTAACAAAGATGGAACATATACTGTAGAGGGTCACAGGAGCATCCAGGATGTCAATGATCGATGGTTTCTCTGGATACAATCAAGTCTCTGTTCTGCCCGAGGACAAGGAAAAGACGACATTTACCACTCCATGGGGGACATTCATGTATGCCAAGATGCCGTTTGGATTGATGAATGTAGGGGCGACGTTTCAACATGCCATGGACATAGCTTTCATTGGGGAAAAGGATAAATTTGTGGTCATTTATCTTGATGACATCACAGTATTTTCAAAATCTGATAAAGAACACTGTTGTCACCTCAGGAAGGTTTTCCTGAAGTGCAGGAGTTTTGGCATTTCATTAAACCCCAAGAAATCTCTGTTCGCCATGCAGGAGGGAAAGTTACTAGGCCATATAGTATCAGCAGAAGGAGTCAGGATCGATCCTAGTAGAGTTGAGGCAATACAAGCCTTATCAATCCCAAGGTCCAAGAAGGAGGTCCAAGCTTTCCTTGGTAAGATTAATTTTCTAAGGAGGTTTGTGCCTAACTTTGCTGAGGGGGTAGAACTTATAACAGCCATGTTAAGGAAGGGAAATGAAGTGAGGTGGAATTCTAAATCATGAAATTCCTTTGAGCAAATAAGGAAGGCCCTGTCTGAAGCCCCTGTTCTTATCAGTCCCGATTACTCAAAGGATTTCCTTATTTTTTCTTTTGCCTCACCTGACACGGTGGCTGCTGTTTTACTACAGACAAACAAGGTCGGGTTAGAGCAACCTATTGCCTATTTCAGCCGAGCATTGAGGGATGCCCAGGTCAGGTATGACGCTATGGAGAAGTAGGCCTATGCTCTGGTAAAGGCTCTCAAGGCATTTAGAATCTATGTCCTGTGGTAAAAAATCATCGCTTATGTCCCCTCAGCTGCTGTTAAAGACATTCTTATTTAGCCTGACATAGATGGGAGAAGGAGTAAGTGGATAGCCAAGATTCTGGAATTTGACCTGGAAATAAAGCCTACCAAATTGATCAAAGGTCAATGTTTAGCCAAGTTGTTGGTTGAAGCCAATTGCCAAGATTTGGGGATAAGTTTCATCAACGAATGCTCAGGGATTTAGTAGGGTTGGTTGTCTGACATGAACCCTCAAAGGGAGCCCACATTGGCTCGATGTCCTTGGTATAAGGATGTCATATACTTTCTACAAGAGTTGCGACCTCCAGACGACCTTCAAAGAAACAAAGAAAGAGCTTTGAAGCTCAAGGCAGTCAGATACTGCCTCATCAATCAAATTTTATATTCGAAAGACCCCTTGGGGGTGATTTTAAAATGCATAGATCCACAAGAGGCTGACAGGATCGTGGTTGAATTTCACAGCGACCTATGTGGAGGGCACCATTTCTGGAAGGCCACAACCCACAAAATTCTCCGAGTTGGGTATTACTGGCCCACCTTGTTTACAGATGTCTGCAGGAGGGTCAGAGCTTGCACCAAATGTCAAATATTTTCAAGAAAACAATAGCTCAATTTGTTGTCGTTAAATCCTGTGGTTGTTTTAGGACCTTTTCAACAATGGGGCCTAGATTTCATTACAGAAATCCACCCCGCTTCCAGTGTGAATAATAGATGGATCCTGACTGCTACAGATTTCTTCACCAAGTGGATTGAAGCTATCTCCACCAGGAGTGCTTCCCATAAGGTAATCATTGGATTCCTGGAAGACCTCATCACAAGATTTGGTTGCCCAAGTAAGATCATCACTGATAACACAACCTCTTTTAGGGCTGAGACATTAGCCAAGTTCTGCGAGCGATTCAGGATCAAACTAATTCACTCCACCCCATACTATCATCAGGGAAATGGTTTAGTAGAGTCCTCCAACAAGAGCTTGATTAGGATCATCAAAAGACTGTTGGAAGACAAAAATAAGGCATGGCATTCAAGATTTAAAATTTCTCTATGGGCTGATCGAGTGACCACAAAGAGATCTATAGGCATCTCTCCTTTCCATCTAGTCTATGGAGCAGAGGCTATTTTTCCTTCTCATTTAGCCATTCCTGTAGAAAAATTCCTCCAGGATAATCAAGAGGAACCTGATGACATGATCAAAAGAATTCATCAGCTAGTGGAAGTCCAGCAGGCCAAGGAGCAGGTAATGGGCAGAATTCAGGACCATCAGCGAAGGATCAAGTGGGTTTTTGATAAGAAGGCCCAGAAGGAAGAATTCCAGATAGGAGACCTGGTGCTAAAATGGGGTGCTCCTAAGCAAGATAAGGGAAAACATGAAAAATTTGAAGCCCTATGGATCGGGCCCTTCAAAATCTTTGAAGTTTTCTCAAATAACACGTACAGGTTGCAGGGTTTGGAGGGTGAAGAAGTTTTCAACAACCCAATAAATGGGCATTTTCTTAAGAAATGTTTTGTCTGAGCCTTCGGTGGCTCCTTTGTTTGTAAATATTATCCTTTTGACTCTTTGTTTATTTTTATTTTTATTTTTCGGCTTAGTAAATGACTCCATAGCCCAACAACAAGGCACTGGAACTGCAAAATGAATCCTTAGAGCATCACAGGGACAACTCTATCCCCCATGGAGCCTAATGTTAGTAACATTTCTTGTCCTGGGCACAGGAGTATTCAGGTCTGCAAGTTGCATGAGAAGCTCCCGAGCGCAACGCGGAAAAATCTCATTTCAGGCTTCCAAGCAAGTTAGTGGGCAAGATTATATCATCGACGATATAGATTAATCCATGAGAGCAGATTGACGGTTGGCACAAAGTCACGGTTAGCGGAGTTGCTTCGAGATTAGCACAAATACATCGTGCCCATATTGTATGCAGGGAAGGATAGTAGCTGTCCATCCAAAGGGCGCATGGCGCGAGATCTAGTCGCGTCGGCGTTTTGGTAGTCACGAGTTCAAAGGGTGAGGGTTCTATGTCATTCTACATCTCGAAACCCCGAACCCCGAAACATACAAAGCACCTAAAGTCGGGCCCATGGTTTCACGAAGAAATCTCAGCCGTCCATTAACATGAGACACCTGACACACGATTAGGCTCCTCTCCTTTTCGCCCATCGTGATTTCGAGGCACAAGGAACATATCCGTCATATTCACGACGCGTGAGGTGTTGGGCGCATCCAGGACCCGGGCCCATAGCATCACCAAGTGAGTTTAGGGCCGTCAGATCTAAGAGGACGCGTGGCGCCCAATTAAGTGATCTCAGTGTTTCGCTCATCGCGATTTTGATAAGAAAGGATTAACTCCTTCCTATTCACGAACGCCGAAAGCGCCTTTGAGAGTAAACGCAGGGTCACAGACCGTGGTCATTTGGGAAGGAAAAAGAGTTGTGAAAAAGGGGCCCGAGGTGTCGAGTCCAGTCGATGAAAGGATCATCGCGATCTCCATTCACCATCTGATTTGACCTTGGTCCTGGTATTCGGTTGGAGTAAATGAAGGCGAGAACGGGTGGTTGAAACCTCTTCTCATGCATTAAGTGTAAGGTATGGAGAGTCTTGCAAGCGGTCTGCTCGAGAGGGTCCTGTATACCAATTTTTCCAAAGCATCCATGCCGAGTCCTTGACTAGCCAGAGGGGGTCTACACACGCTAACTTGGCTCTTAATGGCTCAGCTAATCCCTTTACAAGAGCCATGTGCAGTTAAGATGGCGTCTGACAAAGAATATATGTCCGAATTCGGCTGACGGGACACCATGCCTTGGGTGACTGAGCACGCCCCTCTTAGGCGAATTTTTCTGAGTATATAGACTCAATCTTTGTATTTTTGTAACCTATCGATGGTTGAGAAAAGCTCCCGATTGTAAATTTTGGATGAAGCACTGGATGAAGCATTTGAGACTTCTTACTTTATGGATGTCAGCCTCTTTTCCATCTCTTTGTTTACTATGTTAGAACAACTCGGAATTGGAGGATCCATTCGAGTTGCAGTTGTTATAGGATGATGTATGTTGGATCACTGTAACAGTTGCATTGTTTCTAATTGGTTCCTGTGGTTTTCTTAGCGCTGAACGACTTGGAATTGGAGGATTCAGTCAAGTCACACCTCAACTCCTTGAAGCTCTGGACCAAGAGGATATTGTCTTCTGAGTTTTTCATCCTCAAGCTTCCGAAGGCCCGTCGCCCGAGGCAGTCCTGCTTACTCTTCTCATAAGGCTTCCATCTACCGCCCTTTAATCATCTACTGATGGAAGTTGGATCAAGACCTCCCTTGTTTCTTACATACCAGGCCCAGTTTCCCGAGTTAAAGCTATATCTTTTTGAGTCTTACCCATTCGATCACCCCATTAAACAAATCGTGACATAAAACTGATGGGCGTTGGGCTCTGCTCCTGCAAGCAATCCAGGAGTGACTTCTGACGCTAACATTTCTGGCGCTGTTGCCGGGGACGAAGTTGAAAATTTTCCCCGGGATTGAATGACATTGAGCCCCTGATTTTGAAGGTGAATCAGGTATCAAAGCCTTTGAATATTTCTACTGTGCACCTTGCGACTCCATTGTGATGACTCCACTGTGATAATTGTGGATTTCAGAGGCAGACACACGCGGTCTCATCCACAACTACCTCTAGCTACACCTGAAACCGATCCAGAGGTGGGGCTCAGAAAAGGAAAGGCCTATGAAGAGGAAGCTTCCACCATTGAACCAGGTAATCCACCATCTCCTTCTGTAGGAACTCCATTTTCTCCTCCTCAGTTTCTTAACAGACCTCCTTCTGAGGTTTCGCGTTTCCTGAATTTTGGGAGCGTTCCTGCTGAGTTTTCCCCTCCTGGTCTGGCATTGGAGGGAGAAACCCTTATCACTCCCCACTCCTCTGAAGCTGTAATTTGGCGTAGACCTAGGACCGCTAAAGATTTCCCCACTCCTGCACAAAGATGAGCACCTGCTGACTTAATCCCATCGGCCTTCTCCTTAAATCCCCTTCTGTTTCCCATCCCACTTCGAGACTCATTCCCAGTAGACCCTTCGCGAACTCTTTCTCCTTCAAGTTCTCCTCCACCTAATATTCCTATGGCTAGTTCTAATACCCCTCTAAATAGAATGGATTCCATAGTCACTGCCAGATATGCTCCCTTAATCCTACCCCATCCTATGAACCCTCTCCCTGCTAGAGATTACTTGAAATACATGCCCAAGTTTGCTGGGGAAGGGGACATAACTGCGTAAGAGCACCTAGCTGCTTTCTACAGTTATGCAGACAACCTGAATATTAACACAATCTTTACCAGAAACACCTATTCAAAAGAAGAAGGGAAAAAACATTGAAAATCCTATGGAAGAGAAACCAAAAACCCCTATTCAGAAAGGGAAGGGTAAAGGTGCTAAAATACCTCTGGAGAGAAAAGATGAAACCTCTGTGAAATATTTTGAGAAGCCTATGGAAATAAAAGAAGAAATCCCTGTGTAAAGGAAGAAAGCTAAAAAAAAATCCACCAAGAAGACTGATGAGGTAGACAAGACACTTCCCATGTAGGTGGAAGAAGAGACTGAGAAAAAACCTATTGATACTGTGCATAACACTGCTCCTCCTGATAGTCATACCTTCAAGAGACTTATCAGGCAACTTTGAGAGTCAAGAAAAGAGGTGGCTCAATTGAAAAAGGAAGACATGTCTGACAGAGCCAAGATGACAGAGCTTATGGATGGCTATAGTCACACCCTTGACTTGGCAAGGTTTGCAGCAAGAAGGGCCCAACCCCTTCATAGACAGCTAAAGAATATTTACATGTAGGGTAGAGGTTTCCAGTCTCAGAATAGGAAGGTAAAGGCAGAGCTGAAGCACTTTCAAGATGAGGTAGCCCAAAGAAATTTACAGGTGTTGGTTGAAGCTGCCATTGATAATGAAAAACCAACAGCTAAGGAGAGCACAACTACACTGAAAAAGCATGTCAATGCTAAGAAGAAGAAGTCTGATGTGCTAATTGAATATCCTCTTTCTACCAGAATGAGTGTGAGGTTAAGTGTCAAGATGAAAAAATAGATGGTAAAAGGTAAACACCATTTTTTAGGATGGTTCATTTTGGGAGGGTTAATTGATATTCAAATATTACCTCTTCCATCTATACATGGTTCTAAGAGTTTAACTATCAAAGTTTTGGGATTTTTGCTAAGTGCCGACTCCCTAAGTGGTAAAATGCACTACCTTTTGTACTGCCAAGACTGTTAAGGTCCTAACCCGCACATAGGTAGATCAATGTATTCGGATGTAATAAAGGTCAATATTAATAAGACCTTTCAATAAAATAGAATAAGGTGGATGTAAGAAGACCTAA
>JZKD02S0351994.1:59329-71435 GCA_000966675.3 Picea glauca
CTGTGAACATTGCTATCTGATTCAAAGTGCTATTTCTGTTGCTATTTCGTATATCATTTCTGTGTATTGTGAAGATTATGCTGGATATTTTACTGTTATTCTGTCATTTTTAGCAATTCGTTTCTGTTCTGCATATTTTATATATCTAGTATTTTGCAAAGACACCTACGTAAAAGGGGTTTGAAATCATGAAATTGCATCAATTGCTTTGCACATGTTCAAGATTGAAGGCACTGCGTTTTTGATAATGCTACCTAGACCTACACATAGACATGACATAAGTGGCGCTATCTACAAGCGCTACCTAATATTTGGCAGAGAACAGAGTTGGCATATAGGCGCAAAACATGGGCACTACCTAATGTTTCACAGAGAGCAGAGTCTTTACATATACACAACACAATGGCGCTACCTAATATTTCATAGAGAATAGAGTTTTCACACATATGAAGCATAGTGGCGCTACCTACATGCACTACCTTTTCTCCTTGTAGTGCGCTACCCAGATTTGCTACCCAAGGAAGCTACCAAAAAACACCAAGGATCTAGGAGGACCAAGCTAACAAATTTGGATAAATTGATGATGAAGACGGTTGTAGAAAAAATAGCTGGCATCATGAAGACAATCACATGCTTTGAAAGACACATCACAAACAAGGAGTTGTGTAGCAAGAGGGAATCAAACCAGTTTGAAGTTCGGTTGGATTAGTCACCAACATTTTCCTGTTTTATAGCATAGGTTGTTAAGTAAGCTGTTAGATCAAATGAATGTTTAGAGATTTTCAGGGTAAGGAGGCCAACTCGTACCTCCAACTGTTGACTCCCTTTTGTTATAAATAGATAGATAAAATGATTTAGTAGGTTTGGATGGTTGAGAAAGGCTCTCTTAGACTATAATATTTTGATGAAGTAACTGTGATCTAGTGATGTACTGGACTTAAGACATTTTGACTAATAGAAATCATCTTCTCTTTCAACTTATTTTCTTCTGATGCTAAATGTTCATGCTTTGAATGATTCACATGAATGATTGTGGTGATGTTATGATGGATGTTTGATCATTATGTTATCATGATGTTTATTTAGCTTCCTTAGTTTCTCAGTTCAAGAATATCTTGTGTTAAGAAACTTTCCGCCTTAGGCTTTTATAGACCTGATGTTTATAGTAGCCCCTACACTTCTCCTATTCAAGTCTTCCCTCTATTCATACTTGCTCCCAAACTAATGATTGAAGTTATCCAAGACCTTGATTGCTGGTGCATGCTATCTCTGTTATTTGAGTCAAAACATTATCATTTTAGTCCTTTTCCATTTGACCCTTTAAACACCCTTACATTCACTTATAAACCTGATGGATACTGGGCTTGCCTTCCATGCAATATGAAGGTGACTCCTAGTGATAACATTCTTGGCACCGTTGCTGGGGAAAAATTTGAAGACTTTTCCCTGGGATTAAATGACACAGTATACTAGTCCTAAAGGTGCATTAGAACTCAGTATATTGAAGATTCCAGTCTGCACTTGACAACTCCATTGTTTCAGCTCTAGCACCTAAAGGCAGACATACAAGATCAAATCCACAACTACCTTTGGTTCCACCTGAGGCTGACCTAGAGAAAATAATCAAGAAGGGAAAAGATTCTCTGGAAAGTTTTCTGCTATTGCTACAAGTGTTTCTAGTCAGTTGTCTAATTCCACTCTCGATACTCTAGCTATTTTATCAAGTAATCTTTCTTTACCTTTTGTTGAAGTATCTAAAAAACTTGATTTTGGAGAGTTTCCTGTTGAATACTCTTCCTTTGAAACTGAATTGAAAGAAGAAAACATTGACATTATTTCTTCCTCTGACATTGAGAAGTGTTTCAGTCTTGATAGTTTTGAAGATTTCCCTACTTTAGTCTTTGCTACACCTCTTTCTGTTAAAGTTTTTGCTGCCAAAGAAGTAGGAACTTCATCCCCTTTCCATACCTTACCATCTTCTTCCAAGACTCAACCATCTATTGTGAAAACTGAAACCCCCCCTTCATCCGTTCCTTCTTCTCCTAATCTACACACAGTCAAGTCTCCGCATCCTTCTTGTTCACTAAGAATCCAAAATTAAATGGAAGTTGTTAACCCCCCTACAAATAGGATGGATGCCATAGTGGCTGCAAGATACACTCCTCTAGTCTTACCTCATCCAGTTAATTCTCTTCCCCCTGGAGATTATTTGAAATACATGCCCAAGTTTACTGGAGAAGAAGATACAACAACTGAGGAACATCTTGCTTCTTTCTATAGCTATGCAGATAACGAAAATATTGAAAATGAAGATGTGTGGATGAGAGTTTTCATCCAAATCCTTTTTAGTGAGGCTAGGAACTGGTTTAGGGGTTTGGCCCCTGGATCCATTACTAGTATTGAAGCATTGGATGAAGATTTCTTGAGGCACTGGGGGGACAAAAAGGAATTTTTGTACTACATCACCTAATTTGGATCTCTAAAAAGGAAAGAAGGAGAGCTTGTCTCTGACTTTTCTAAAAGATTTAACAAAATGTACAATAAAATCCGTGATGAGATAAAACCCACTGAAACTTCTGCAAAAATCACTTATTCTAGTGCATTTGATTCCAAATTTTGTCTCATTTGAGAGAAAGAAGGTCACCTTCCGTAGTTCATATGCAAGATGCTGCCTTAGAGGTAGAATCCAACATATTGACATCAGATAAGCTCAGGGGAAAATCTGATAGGGATAGAAGAAAAAATAGAGTTGAAGCTTCAACTTCTGATTCCTTTGTTGTCCATTCTCAAGTAGATGAACTGACCAAATTAGTAAAATATCTTTCCACTTAAATTGAGAAATTAAAATCAGAAGGGAAACAAACATATAGAAATGCTCAAAATAATGATAACAAAAGAAACTACAGGAGACCAAATAATGCTCCCCAAATCTTTCCCAAAGATCCCAGAAACAAAGAGAGAGATGATTAGAGGGTACAAGCCCCTTTGCAAAATAATTTAGTTGTTGATGAAGAAGAAGAGGAGGTAGAAGCTGATCTTGAGATTCACTACTTAGGTGACACATCCCCATCCCCACACTTGACTCAATCCTCTTATGAGAAATATTTATTGGATATTCAAATAAATGAGTTAAGTAAGGGAGAGAAAGAAAAATAAAATGCTAGTAGATATAATCTGAGATCTGAGAAAAATGAAGAAAAAAATGATGCCCCTAATCAACCTGCTCAAAAAGAAGATTCTACCAAGGCTGTGACAATGAGCAGTGAGGAAAAAGACTCTCAAAACCCACAAGTTCTGATAAAAAATCCTCCTCCTGAAAGAAAACAGATTTTGAAGCCTTCCCCTTCCTTCAGTTTTGAGAACGAGATCCAGAAAATAAAGATCTTTGTACCTTTTTTGGAATTGATAAAAAATGAGGATTTTAAAAAATATTTATCCAAAATGTTATAGCCAGAATCATCTCCAAATGGCACTGACTCAATAAATCTGCAAGATGAAAAACCAACAATGATTTAGGTCCTTTGATAGAAGACAAAGATGACTCATCCCCACATTTCTATACTTCACTGAATATACATGATAAAGTGCTACACAATTGTCTTATGAATTCAGGGGCCTCCCACAATCTTATGCCAAAATCTGTTATGGATGAACTTGGGTTAGAAATCACAAAGTCTTATCATGAATTATATTATTTTGACTCCATAAAAGTCAAGTGTCTTGGTGTCATTAAGGATATGGTGGTGACCTTATTTCAGTTTCCCATGAAGAGTATACTTATGGATATTGTAGTTGCTGACGTTCCCCCCAAGTTTGGCATGCTCTTGTCAAGATCCTAGATAAAAAGACTTGGGGGAACCTTGCAGATGGATCTCTCGTATGCTACTATTACCGTTTTTGGAGGGGAGCATAGAAGACTTTACAGGTAAGTTCAATTGGCTTACATCATTAGTGGTGAAGCAAACCCCACAAATCACCCTGTTTTTGCTTTTGATATAGATATGGGATCTAGCATTTTGCAGCTCACCGATGTTCTTGAAGCCCCTCTAGAAAGCAAAAAACAACCCATTAACTTTTTCTGAGGAGCCTTTTCTAACCACTTATGTGTGGAAAATGTTCTTTGATGGAGCCTCTTACAAGGAAGGTGCTGGTGCTGGGGTGGTCTTTGTCTCACCAACTCAAGAAACTATATCTTTGTCATATAAACTAGAATTTGAGTCTGCTAACAATGTGGCAGAGTATGAGGCTCTTGTCTTGGGATTGAGGGCAGCCAAATACATGGGGATAAAAGAGCTATCAGTATTTGGGGATGTTGAATTGATAGCCCATCAGATTAAAAATCTTTATCAAACAAAGCACCCTATGCTTAGATATTACATAAATGAAGTGTGGGATTTGGTGGACAGGTTTTTCTTTGCTTTTAATATATCATTCATTCCTAGAGAAGAGAATACCATGGTTGATTCTTTGGCTGTATCAACAAGAAACTTCAGAATTCATATACCACCAAAAATCAAGTATGATCTAGAAGCCAAATACAAGCCTTATATAATGTAAAATATTGGAAGGTGTTTGAAGATGATTTAGAAATTAAAAATTTTCTTAAGACTGTTGATGAGTTTTCTGTAATACACATTGATCAGGATCATGATTCAGAAGCTCCCCTCATGCTGATGTTTTCCTCAATAAAATTGCTAATCATCATATTGTGCAGATGTCTAACAATCATATACCAAAGGGATTGGTTCCTTTGGAAATATTATTTGATGAGAATGATGTGGCATTGAAAGGGAAGGTATCCACTGATGATGTAGATATAACTGAGTGCAATTTGGGCACTAAAAAGGATCCGAAATATGTCAAATTGTCAAGCATCCTATCAAAAGAGCAGAGGGAAAAATATACTAAGTTGTTGAAGGAATTTGCTGATGTATTCACTTGGACTTATAAAGATCTCAGGACTTATGACACAAGCATAATAGAGCACAAGATCCCATTAAAAGAAAACACCAAACCCTTCAGGCAAAAGTTGAGGCAGATCAATCCTATGTTGCTGCCTGCCATGGAGAAAGAGGTTAAAAAGATTTTAAATGAAAAAATTATCATTCCTTTGAGGTATTTTGAATGGGTAGCCAATTTGGTCCCAGTAAGAAAAAAGAATGGATAAATCAGACTTTGCGTTGATTTCCGAAATCCGAACAGAAGCTCAAAGAAGGATAATTACCCTTTACCCAAGATGGAGCACATATTACAGAAGGTGACAGAAGTAGCCAGGATGTCTGTGGTTGATGGATTTTACGGATACAATCAGGTCTCTATTTTTTCTAGAAGATGGGGAGAAGATGATCTTTAACCCTCCTTGGGGGACATTTATGTACGCCAAGATGCTCTTTGATTTGATGAACACAGGGGAAAATTTTCAATGACCGATGGATATAACATTTATTGGAGAAAATGATAAGCTTGTTGTTATCTATTTAGATGACATAACAATGTACTCTCAATCTGATAAAGAACATTGTGATCACTTAAGAAAGGTTTTCTTGAAATTCAGAAAATTTGGCCTCTCCTTGAATCCGAAAAAAATCATTGTTTGCCATGAAAGAAGGAAAATTATTGGGGCATATTGTGTCATCTGAAGGGGTAAGGATTGATTCCAGTAGGGTTGAGGCTATACAAACATTGTCACTTCCTAGATCCAAAAAAGAGGTACAATCGTTTTTTGGAAAAATCAATTTTTTGAGAAGATTTGTGTCAAAATTTGATGAGTTGGTTAAATATATCACAACCATGCTGAGAAAGGATAGTGAAATCAAATGGACTACTGAGTCTCATGATTCTTTTGATCAAATAAAGAAAGCCTTTATTGAAGCCCTTATTCTTGTTATCCCCGACTACTCCAAGGACTTTCTTATTTTTTCTTTTGTCTCTTTTGATATAGTAGCAACAATTCTATTGCAGAAGAATGCTGAAGGCTTAGAGAAGCCCATTTCCTTTTTCAGTAGGGCATTGAGAGATGCTGAACTAAAATATGACATCATGGACAAATAAGGCTATGCATTGGTTAAATCTTTTAGTCCTTCAGAGTTTATGTCCTACATTCAAGAGTTATTTCTTATGTCCCATCAGTTGTTGTAAAATAAATTCTTATTCAGCCTGATATAGACGAAAAAGGAAGCAAGTGGATTGCTAAACTACTTGAATTTGATTTGGATATTAGGCCCACCAAATTGGTTAAAGGATAGGGTTTAGCCAAGCTCTTGGATGAATCAAATTGCTCAACATTGGGGGTGAATTTCATCCACTCATGTTCAGAAAATCAACAGGCTGATATAACTGATGAAGGTCCTCAAATCATCTCTGCATTAGAAAATTGCAGCTGGTACAAGGACATTATATTTTTTCTGCAAACTTTACAGCCTCCAAGTGGTATGGAAAAGAACAAGGTGAGAGCCTTAAAACTCAAATCAATAAAGTATTTGCTTGTTGATCAAGTTTTGTATTGGAAGGATCCACTAGGAGTGATTTTGAGATGCTTAGACCCCCAAGAAGCCTAAAATATCTTGTCTAATTTCCACAATAGTTTACGTGGGGGGCATCATTATTGGAGAACCATGACATACAATATCCTCAGGGCTGGGTACTTCTGGCCCAGTTTGTTCACTGATGTTTGGGCTAAGATCAGAGCCTGTGCTAAGTGTTAGAAGTTCTCCGGGAAGCAACAACTTAAGTCTTTTCCTTTAAAGCTTATGGTAGCTTCAGGACCTTTCCAGCAGTGGGGCCTAGATTTTATTGGGGAAATTCATCCCGCTTTCAGTGATCAACATAGATGGATATTGACTGCTACAGATTAATTTACTAAATGGATTGAAGCTATTCCCACAAGGAATGCTTCCCACAAAGTGATCATTGGTTTCCTTGAAGACATCATGGCAAGGTTTGAGTGTCCTGAAAGAATTGTCACTGATAATGCTGCATATTTCAAGGCTGAACCATTGATTCAGTGCTATCGATAGTTTGGGATCACTTTGATTCATTCTACCCCTTACTATCCTCAAGGAAACGAGCTTGCAGAATCCTCAAACAAAAGCATTATAAAGATCATTAAAAAGTTGTTAGAGGATAAAAAAAAGGCATGGGATTCGAAATTCAAATTTTCTCTATGGGCTGACAGAGTGACGGTAAAAAGGTCCCTGGGACTTTCCCCTTTCCACGTGGTGTATGGAGTTGAGGCAATTTTTCCTTCTCATATTGCATTACCTGTGGAAAATTATTCCAATATTATCAAGGGGAACTTGATCATATGATCAGAAGGATTCAACAACTGGTTGAAGTGTAGAAGACCCAAGAGTAGCTTGTAGACAAAGCATCTAACCATCAACTAAAGATCAAGCAATATTTCGACAAAAAGGTGAACAAAGAGGATTTTCAATTGGGCGATCTGGTGCTCAAGTGTGATGCACAGAAGCAAGATAAAGGCAAGCATGGTAAATTTGAAGATTTATGGATCGTTCCTTTCAAAACCTCTAAGGTATTCTCTAATAACACTTTCAAGTTGCAGAATATGGAGAATGAAGAAGTTTTTGGTAGCCCTGTCAATGGGCATTTCCTGAAAAATTACTTTGCTTGAGCCTTGAGTGGCTCTTCTTGTCATTGTAAATATCATTTTATTTTTATTTTTGTTTCAATAACTGATCCCATAGCCCTAGGATAAGGCACTAAATCTAGTCATTCTTGGCAGCCGGCAGGGGGCATGCCACCCCCTGTTGAGCCAATGTTATCACACTAAATTTCCTTGGGTCTTTTAGTTTGTTTTTATCCTTTTTCAAGCCTTATATTTTAAATTTTTTAAAGTTTCATCTCTTTAAAGCTTATGTTTGGTAAGACCCCTTAGATGATTAAAGTTTTGAGTCTTAGATTTAGTTTGATCCTCAAATGGATTTTTGGTCCTAGAACCATTTTAGCTCATGACTTATTTTGGTCCCCTTCATGACTTGTCCCTAGGTCGATACCTCCCATGATTAGACTAATGTGATACACCTTTCTCCTCACTCATGACCTCATAGGCATGCCTCATCATCCTTGCTTACCTGTCCAATCATTTTTTGATTTGGAGTGTCGCCCACTCATCAAGCAGTTTCATAGCACCTTTCCTGTTCATCATACTCCACCTCGAGTCATGATTTCCACAACTGATGTCATGTCCCTTGTTTTCAGTGCTAGAAGTTGGTTAAAGATGCCTTCAATATCTTGCATTTACGATCCCTGGTGACATTTTCTAAGTTTGAAAAACTCAACAGTGCTGCGCTGCGCAAATTCACAAGTTCTGATCAGGCGAAAGCAAGGCAAGAAAATATGATGTTGAGAAATATTCGAGGGCCAAAGTTTTCACAATCTCATCCTGAGATTTCGTTGAAGATTCCAATAGGTGTCTACTCCACAAGTATCCCATGTTGCCTCCTCAACATATTAATTTTCACAAAAAATTTGCGCTTGACTTTTGGTTTACCAAGTTTGCATAGTTGTAAGGGACTCGTCTTTGCAAGATATCCTTGTATTCTCTCTGTTTCAAACTTGTATCTTCATTTTTTGTATCTAAGTCTGATTACTATTACCTTCCTTAGCCATTGAAAATGAAAGTCTATAAATAGCCTATCCTCTGCCTATGCGTTGCACTACCCAGAGGCACTACTTAAAGCCTCTCTGCCTCCTTTGCTTCCTTTCATCTTAGAGTCTAGAATTTTTAATCAATCGCAAAGAACCAATTTTGGATTACCCCCTCACTTCCCATACTCTCGAATACCTATACAAGTCTAAGGGTGTAATTCCCATAGTCAAGCTTGGCTCACTAGCACCAGCATGTCACAAAAGGTCAGCCTTGTACACTTGAAGCCCAATTCAAAGCCTTCCTAGTTATTACTATCCCATAAGCCTTTCAAAAATCCCTCATTCTAAGCCATGGAGACTCCTCAATTGAGGAAGACACACAAAGGTGGCAAGGTGGTTAGGACAAAACTAGTGGACATGCATATTTTTGATACAGAGCCCATGGCAAGAGAGTTATTTCAAAGAGTAGGGTGCCTCTCTTTCTACCAGAACATGCAGAGAGGCCATCCAGAGGTAGCAAGAAAATTTGCATTACATTTTGATGGAAGGAAAACCAAGGTTGGGGATTTGGAATTTGAGGTAACTGAAGCCTCTATCTCAGCTGCAACAGGGATCCCCATTACAGGTGAAAAGTGGTTCAAAGCCATGGATTTGAGTTCAGCCTATGCTAAAGATCTTTTTAAACCTAAATATCAAGCCAATGATTTGTCTAAAAGTATGCTAAGGATTCAATTGATTGAACAGTTTGACAAAATATTGAATATCATACAGAGATATTTTACATGTGAAGGGAGATTTAACACATTCTACCAGTACCATGTAAGGTTGTTGCTACATTTTACTATTAAGATTGAGATGAATATTCCCTATTACTTGTTAATAAGTATAGGTAAGATGTCAGACATGATACAAGCCGAATATAAATATGTGGATTCTAGCCTCTTCCATTTTGGATTGATCATAATGCTAGTCTCTGAGGAATTGGGTAAGAAAGATATTTCATGGGATAATTTTGTTGTTACTTCTCATTTCAATTTGGATCTAGCATCAACTCCTCAATCACAAAATACAAGTCCTTTGTCACCCACCATTTCTACTAAAGCAGGGACTAGTAGGAAGAGAAAGAGCAGAGCCTCTGTTCAAGTTTAAGAGGTCATCAAGCAGGTCGTAGGAGCTTAGGAGGAAGTTTATCCTTCCCCTCAAAGATATTTTTCACCACCTCCTCCACCAGGGTTAGAAGAGGTGCCTTCTTCTACCAAAGCTACATCCAAGAAATGGAAGAAGCTACTCTTTCCCTCTTCTCCTCCAACAGTCCAAATCTAAGGTAAAAGACCTTTCACGAGGTCTTCAATTCCCAAGGAGGGTTTCAAAGAGAAATCTTTACCAGAAACCCCTATTCAAAAGAAGAAGGGAAAAAGCATTGAAAATCCTGTGGAAGAGAAACGATAAACCCCTATTCAGAAAGGGAAGGGTAAATGTGCTAAAATACCTTTGGAGAGAAAAGATGAAACCTCTGTGAAAGATTTTGAGAAGCTTGTGTAAAGAAAAGAAGAATTCCTTGTGCAAAGGAAGAAAGGTAAAAGAAAAGCCACCAAGAAACCTGATGAGGTAGACAAGGCACTTCCCATGTAGGAGGAAGAAGGGACCGAGAAAAAAGCTATTGAGACTGTGCATAACACTGCTCCTCCTGATAGTCAAACCTTCAAGAGACTTATCAGGCAACTTAGAGAGTCAAGAAAAGAGGTCGCTCAATTGAAAAATGAATCCATGTCTGATAAAGACAATATGACAGAGCTTATGAATGGCTATAGTCACACCCTTGACTTGGCAAGGTTTTCAGCAATAAGGGCCCAACCCCTTCATAGATAGCTAAAGAATATTTACAGGCAGAATAGAGGTTTCCAGTCTCAGAATAGGAAGCTAAAGGCAGAGCTGAAGCACTTTCAAGATGAGGTAGCCCAAATACATTTATATGTGTTGGTTGAAGCTTCGATTAAGAATGACAAACCAACATCTAAGGAGAGCACAACTACACTGAAAAATCCTATCAATGCTAAGAAGAAGAAGTCTATTGTGCCAATTGAAGATCCCCTTTCTACCAGAAAGAGTGTGAGGTTAAGTGTCAAGATGACAAAATAGTTGGTAAAAGGTAAGCCCCATTTTTTAGGATGGATCCTTTTTGGGAGGGTTAATTAATATTCAAATATTACCTCTGGCATCTATACATGGTTCTAAGCATTTAACTATCAAAGTTTTAGGGTTTTTTCTAAGTGTTGATTCCCTAAATGGTAAAATGCACTACCTTTTGTACTTCCAATACACCTAAGTAAAAGGGGTTTGATATAATGAAAGTCCATCAATTTCTCTGCACATGTTCAAGATTGAAGCCGCTGCATTTTTGGCAATGCTACCTAGACCTACACACAGACGCAACATAAGTGGAGCTACCTACAGACACTACCTAATATTTGGTAGAGAACAAAGTTGGCATACAAGCGCAACATAGGGGTGCTACCTACATGCGCTACCTAATGTTTTACTGAGAGCAGAGTCTGTACATATACGCAACACAATGGTGCTACCTAATATTTCATAGAGAATATATTTTTCACACATATGCAACACAATGGCACTACCTACATGCGCTACCTTTTCTCCTTGTAGTGCACTACCCAGATTTTCTACCCAAGGAAGCTACCAACAAACACTAGGGATCTAGGAGGACCAAGCTAACAAACTTTGGATAAATTGATGATGAATAAGGTTGTATAAATAACAACTAACATCATGAAGACAACCACATGCTTTGAAAGACACATGGAAAACAAGGATCTTCGCAGCAAAACATAATCAAATTAGTTTGAAGTTCGATTGGATTAGTCACCAACATTTTCCTGTTTTATAGCATAGGTTGTTAAGTAAGTTGTTAGATCAAATGAATGTTTAGATATTTTCAAGGGAAGAAGGCCATCTCGTATCTCCAGATGTTGCCTCCCTTTTGTTATAAATAGATAGATCAAATTCTTTAGTAGGTTCAGATGGTTGAGCAAGGCTCCCTTAGACTGTAATATTTTGATGAAGTAACTATAATCTAGTGATGTACTGGACTTAAAACATTTTGACTAATAGAAATCAACTTCTCTTTCATCTTATTTGATTCTGATTCTAAATGTTCATGCTTTGAATGATTCACATGAATGATTGTGGTGATTTTATGATGGATGTTTGATCATTATGTTATCATGATGTTTATTTATCTTCCTTAGTTTCTCAGTTCAAGAAGATCTTGTGTTAAGAAACTTTCCTCCTTAGGCTTTTGTAGACTTGATGTTTATAGTAGCCCCTACACTTCTTACCATCTTGTGTTAAGAAACTTTCCTCCTTAGAGATATCACTCTTCGTACCATTCTGTGGACCATTGCTCGGATGGCGGGTAGCGCTTCACCTCACATGGCTCTACAGAGCTACTTTCAGTATGCTCTCGAGTGTCTTGAGCCTC
>JZKD02S0351994.1:104116-117365 GCA_000966675.3 Picea glauca
CTCCGGTATGGTGTTCTCCATCTAGATCAAGAACGTTGGCAATGGTGGCAATGGAGAAAAACTTCCTGTCAAGGGTATATTTCTTGGACCCAATTTGTGACTGAGCTTTATGAACACTTTGACATGGACACCAACCATTTGTGCCATTTTAAAAAGTTGAAACAATCAGGAACAATAGAAGACTTCATAGCTGCCTTTGAGCACCTGGCTTTTCGAACAAAGGGCATGATTGATGCTTTCTTTAGAGAGTGTTTTATCAGTGGCCTCAAGGAGAAGATTCGGGCCCATGTCCTCATGGCTCGACCCTTGAGTTGGGTGGAGGCTACTAAAAGGGCTAAAGACGAAAAACAGGTTGTATCCTCTCAAAACCGTAAACCCTCCTTTATCCCTCTCCCTAAACCCGTAACTCCCACTACTCCCTCTGCCCCATTAAAGATCCAAAAATTGACTAGTGCTAAAATGACTGAATGCCAACTCAAAGGCCTTTGTTATAATTGTGATGACAAATATTTCCTGGGCCACAAGTGTAAGGAACAAAATATTTTTATGGCCATCTCTGAGGATATTTTGGAAGAGGATGTTGAAACTCCCCTTGTGTCTGAGTCACCTGAAATCACTGACATAACCCCTCCCTCAGACCCTCCTGAAATCAAATCCATCATTTCCCTCAATGCTCTCACTGGATTCTCCGCTCCCCAAACCCTCAAGTTAATCGGTTACATCAAGCATCAAAAGGTCATGATTCTGGTTGATAGTGGAAGCACCCATAATTTTATTCATCGTTGTATTGCCCAAGAAACTCATTGCTACATCCATGTTGTCAACAATTTCCAAATCACGATTGCCAATGGTGGTTCCATGAAATGTGGAGGGCGCTGTGAAAATGTGTGTCTCCAAATCGGTGACTACCACCTAAAATCCCATATGTTTGCTATCGACATGGGTGATTGTGACATTGTGTTGGGTGCAAACTGGCTAAGAACTTTGGGTCCCATTCTCATGGATTTTAAGACATTAACCATGCAATTCAACCAGGAAGGCCACCAATATAAATTCCAAGGAATCACTGCTGGTTCACCTGAGGTCATTAGTTCCCATCGCATGGAAAAGATGCTCAAGAAAGGTCATTCTGGTTTCATTTCCCAACTCGATGCCATACAAGCAACAAAGACACCCCCGGTTCCGCAAGACCTCCAAGTCCTCCTTTCTAAACATCAAATGGTATTTTCCACTCCCCAAGGACTCCCTCCTTCCTGCGGTGTTCATGATCATTCCATTCCCCTTGTACATGGAATCCTTCCTCCCAATATCCGTCCATATCGCCACCCCTTTTCACAAAAAAATGAAATTGAGAAAATTGTCTAGAAACTCCTTAATGCAGACGGTATCCGCCCTAGTATGAGCCCTTACTATTCTCTTGTAGTCATGGTCCTAAAGAAATAAGGTTCTTGGAGAATGTGTCCTGACTTCCGTGCCCTCAACAATCTGACCATTAAAGACAAATTCCCCATTCCTATCATTGATGACCTCCTGGATGAATTGAGTGGCGCCCAATTCTTTACTAAACTTGATCTTCGCTCGGGCTATCACCAGATACGTATGAAAGATGCAGACATTCCCAAGATGGAATTTCGAACTCATGAGGGCCACTATGAGTTTTTGGTCATGCCCTTTGACTTGTGTAATTCCCCCTCCACCTTCCAAAGCCTCATGAATCATGTCTTCCGTCCCTTTCTTCGTCATTTTGTCTTAGTTTTCTTTGATGATATCCTCATCTATAGAAAAACCTGGAAAAACCATCTTACTCATGTGGATAAAGTTCTCCATCTACTCTCTCAGCACCAAATTTTCCTGAAATAGTCTAAATGTGCTTTTGGTGCCTCAGAAGTAGAATACTTGGGTCATCTGGTTGGAAAGGATGGCGTCAGGGTGGATCTAAAAAATATTGAAGTTATGCAAGACTGGCTGCACCCAAAGACTCTCAAAATCTTGCGTGTATTTTTGGGCTTAACAGGGTATTATCACAAGTTTGTTAAGAACTATGGAAAGATTGCAGCACCTCTCACTGCTCTCCTCAAAAAGAACTCTTTCACTTGGACTCCAACCATTGCTCAAGCTTTTCAAACCTTGAAGACGACCATGTGCACCACTCCGGTTCTGGCCCTTCCTGATTTCACAAAGACCTTTGTGTTGGAATGTGATGCATCAGGCAAAGGAATTGGTGCCGTTCTTATGCAAGAGGGTTGACCTTTGACCTTCACCAGCAAGCAACTGTCTGAAAGGAATCTGGGTAAACCCATTTATGAAAAGGAAATGTTGGCTATTTTGCATGTCGTTGATCTGTGGCATCCTTATCTCTTGGGGCAACGCTTCCAAATTAAGACCGACCATCAAAGCCTCAAGTACTTTCTAGAACAACACATTTCCTCCCCAGAGCAACAAAAATGGGTGACTAATCTCTTTGGATATGATTATGAGATCATTTACAAGAAGGGAAAAGACAATGTAGTGGCGGATGCACTGTCCCGAAAATGTGAAGAAGAAGGATCCCTTTTTTCTCTTTCCTTCATTGTACCCGATTGGCTCCAAGCTGTGCACCAGGAATGGCTACAAGATCCCAAAAGTTTACATCTCATCCAACAATTGCAGACTAATGCTCCGGCTCCCCCAGGGTACTCTTGGCTCTAGGATGAGCTTCTCTACAAAGGCCGTTTGTATTTAAGTAAACAATCAAAGCTTAAATCTATGATACTTTTTGAGCTTCATGCTACACCCGCAGTGGGGAACTCAGGGTTCACCAAAACCTATGACAGGGTCAAACATTCCTTTTTATGGGATGGTATGAAACAGGACATCCATAATTTTGTTGCTGAATGTGAGGTGTGTCAATGCAACAAGGGAGAAATAGTCAAATCTCTGGGCACACTACAACCACTTCCGATTCCACATGCTATTTGGAAGGATATCTCTATGGATTTTATTACCGGCTTACCCAAATTGGGGAATAAATCAGTCATAATGGTGGTTGTGGATCGCCTTTCCAAGTATGATCATTTCTGCGCTCTTCAACACCCATTTACTGCATCCACGATGGCTCAAATTTTCATGGACTAGGTCTTCAAGATTCACGGCATGCCACACTCTATTGTTTCTGATCGTGACCCAACATTCACAAGTAATTTTTGGCAAGAACTGTTTAAGCTACAGGGCACCCAATTGCATCTCAGCACATCTTATCATCCCTAGACTGATGGTCAAACATAAGTTTTCAACAAGTGTTTGGAAACATATCTGAGGTGTTTTTCCTCTGAGAAGCAACATCAGTGGGCTCAATGGTTACCCCTAGCTAAATGGTGGTACAAAACTTCCTACCATACAGCTACACGCATGACTCCTTTTGAAGCGGTATATGGACAGAAGCCACCTTCAATTCTCTCATACTTACCGGGTACCTCGAAGGTCCAGGCGGTTGACCAAACACTTACATTTCAAGAGGATATTCTTCGTACTCTTAAAGAGAACTTAGTCATGGAACATAATCATATGAAGCAACAAGCAGATCAAGGTCACTCTGAACATCAATTTGCAGAAGGGGATCAAGTGTTTCTGTGACTGCAACCATACAAGCAAACTTCCCTCAAGGATGAGTATTGTCAGAAGATAGCGCCCAATTTTTATGGGCCTTATACAGTTCTCAAGCGTGTGGGGCAAGTCGCCTATCAGTTAGCTCTGCCTAGTCAGTCGAAACTACATCTTGTTTTTCATGTTTCATGCTTAAAGAAGGTAATTGGAACTAGGTGCAAAATTCAAACCAACCTTCCAAAGTTAGCCGAAGAAGGTTCCATTTGGCTACAACCAGAAGCATTTTTGGACCAGCGTGAGTGTCGCCTGTGTCAGAGAACCATCAAGGAAGTGCTAGTCCAGTGGAAATATATGACTCCAACAGATGCCACTTGGGAACCAACTACCATTCTGCAGTAGTTTCCACATCTCAAGCCTTGAGGACAAGGCTGTTTTTAAGGGGGTAGACATGTTAGGGTCCTAACCCGCACATAGGTAGATCAATATATTCAGATGTAATAAAGGTCAATATTAATAAGGCCTTTCAATAAAATAGAATAAAGCGGATGTAAGAAGACCTAATAGAAGCTTCTGCTTCTAGAAGGATCTTCCTCTAGATTCTTCTCTTGATATAGATATTTAGTATAAATAAGGGTCGAGGGTATGAAAACCCTAGCTTGAATATTATTGTAACAGAGCGCTACTTGACTGGAGGTTTCCCCCTCGAAGAGGCCTGTGAACATTGCTTTCTAAATCAAAGTGCTATTTCTGTTGTTGTTCTTATATCATTTATGTGTTATTGTGGAGATTATGCTAGTTATATTACTGTTATTTTGCCATTTCTAGCATTTCATTTCTGTTCTGCATACTTTTTATATCTGGTATATTGCAACATGGGAGCACTTATGTTTCCTTAAGGTGATTCTTTGGGCAGAGTTGGGGAAAACTTCTCTAGGTTGAGTCTAGTAGCATGCAGGGTGACTTTGGAGTTGGGGAAGTCTTGTCGCAGGTCTGGGTGAGGCATGTTATGAGATAGAATTGTAGGTTTGTGTGAAGTCTTGTGATAAGGAATAAATGATGAGTTTGTGTTGGGAAAAGTGTTGGGTTGTTATATTATTTTCATTGAAAGTCTAGTTGAGGTGGATCGATTGAGAGTGAAAGTCGAAGGTCGAAGTGATCGACCAGAAAAGTTGAAGTCAAAAGTGATCGACAACAAGTCGAGAGCTCAACCGAAAAGAGGTCGATAGGAGGTCATGTGGAAACCAACTAAAGGCCAATTGGTAATCCAACTAGTAGTTGATTGTAACAAAATCTCGAGATTCATAGGATTTGTAGCCAATGATCTGCATGGATTTGTTAAGTTCCTATACCAGATCTGCAAATATACTTCAATAAGACCAAGAATAAACCATAAAACATTCACCATAACATGAATAGAAGAATATAGAAAAACCTTGAGGTAGGGTAACACCTTATATTAATCCTTAAGGAAAGATAACACTTCTCAAGCAATGTTTGATACATTCACAATATTCTTCACTATGCTTCATTACATTGCTTACACTTCTTTCTATAGCTCTCTCTATCTCCTAGGAACCTTATAGAGAGCCTTCTCACATTTATTACATCCAACTACCATAGTGGGCCTTTATTAATATACTGTACCTAGTCCACCTTACATTAAATGATCACATTATCATATATTAAATGACTTCCACTAATAATACATAACCACATTCCCATTGGGTACCTCTGTAGGTACCCAATATTACCTCACTACGTATACTACATTCTATTCCCCTTCACATGTTTTGTCCTCGAAACATGAGAAGAAACCATACAATATGACCGACTAAGCAATGTAGCCAACTAGTACTGAGTATGACCATCCATCCATCCTAATTGAACATGAACATGATGTCCAACTGCTGCCTTGCCACCCTGATATTGCTTTGCATCATGCCAATGTTTCCATGGGACTAGAAGAAGAATCTATTCACCAAAACAAATGCACCTAGCACTCTCATATACGGTTGAACCAACCTGATTTGAAGAGGCCAACAAGAATGAATTTTGGAATAAGGCCATGGATGAAGAATTGGATCAAATAGAGAAAAATAACACATGGGAATTGGTTCCAAGACCAAAGGATAAGGATGCGATTGGCACAAAGTGGGTATACAGGAATAAATTGAATGAATATGGAAAAGTTACAAGGAAAAAATCTATATTGGTATGTAAATGATATGCACAGGTTGAAGGAATCGAATTTGAAGAGACATTTTCCCCAGTTGCCAGAATGGAAGCAATCTGATTTCTTTTAGCTTATGCATGCTCCAAAAATATTAAAGTGTATCAGATGGATGTAAAATCATCTTTTCTGAGTGGGGAACTTGAAGAAGAAGTCTACATTGAACAACCAGAAGGATTTTAGTTGTCAGAGAACGCATATTATGTGTATAAATTAAATAAGGCCTTGTATGGTCTAAAATAGGCTCCTAGAGCATGGTACTCTAGACTAGATAAATATTTACAATAGGCAGGGTTCAGAAAAGGAAGTGCATACAACAACCTATACATCAAGGTAAATCAATATAGTATTTTATTAATTGAAGTTTATGTCGATGATATTATTTTTGGAAGTACTGAAGATAGGTTAAGCCAGAAATTTGCAAAGGACATGTAGAATGAATTTGAAATGTCATTACTTGGAGAACTATCCTTCTTTCTGGGTCTTCAGATACGTCAAAGAAACCAAGGAATTTTTATTTATCAAACCAAGTATATCTGAGAAATGCTAAATAGGTTCGGAATGGAAGACTGCAAACCAGTTATTAGTCCCATGCAAACCCGTTGAAAATTGGGAAAAGATGATGATTCAAAGTCTACAGATCAGAGGAAATACAGGTCAATGATTGGTAGATTACTATATGTGACAACATCCAGACCAGATGTAGTGTAGGTAGTTGGACAGGTGACACTATTTCAAGAAGAACCAAAGGAATCACATGTATTAGCAGTGAAGAGGATTTTCAGATATCTCAATGGAACAAAAGATTTTGGATTATGGTATCCAAAAGGAAAGGATCTATCACTTATTGCCTACACAGATGCAGATTGGGTAGGTTGCATTGATGATCGACGAAGCACTAGTGGTGCAACGTTCTACTTGGGTGAGTGTTTAGTATCATGGGTAAGCAAGAAAAAATCATCAATATCTTTATCTATAGCCGAGGCAGAGTATATTGTAGCAACAACATGTTGTACACAGGTTCTATGGATGAAACAAACTTCAACAGATATACAGGTTGATTATGATGATCCCATTCCAATCTATTGTGATAATACAAGAGCCATCAATATCTCAAAGAACCCGGTGATGCACTCCAAGATGAAGCACATTCCAATAAAGTATCACTTTCTATCGGAATAGGTTGTAGAAAAGAGCATCAGAGTTGAATATGTGGGCACAAAAGAACAATTGGCAAACATCTTTACAAAAATGCTTCCACGGGAAGCCTTTGAGTATCTTCACCAGAGAGTCAGAGTTATTTCTACTCCAAAATGAATGTTTTTGAATGCTTATCTTATATGTATTAGATGTACATGAGGAAGCACCATAAAGAGGACAATTCAGGTTTGGAGATCAGACGAGTCAGTTAGGGGGAGCAACCCCGAATGGAAAGATACCTTTTCCATTGATGACAAATGGGGAGAGATTTATCATATGCAGAGGATAGAGGCATGGTTCTAGGGGGAGCATTGGTTACAGAGATGAAGGCATGGCTCCAGGGGGAGCATGAGTGATATGATTTCAGTATTGAATCAAATTGTTTCCATCAATACCAAAGGGGGATATTGTTGATTAATTGGGTTGGTTGTCATTGATGTCAACCCTTGAAGAAGGTCCAGTAGCGAATGGACCCAAGTTTGGGCAATGGACCCAAGTTTGTTTGATGTATAATGGTATGAGTTTTGATATATTTTTAGGTAAGGCTATTCTATATGGATAGTACATTTCATTCCATTTCCAATGGTATGTGGAACGTCACATAACTCCTCACGGTTTGAGAGTCATGGCCTTACGAAGTTGAAGGACCCTAATATGATTGACTTGCAACCCCAAAAGGTCAAAGAAGTTAAAGTGCTTGCAAAGAAGAAATTATTTAAATAATAAAGTGAAGTGACAAAGTCAAAGAGGATTATTTAAATAATAAAGTGAAGTAACAAAGTCAAAGAGGATTATTTAAATAATAAAGTGAAGTAACAAAGTCAAAGCGGATTATTTAAATAATAAACTGAAGTGACAAAATCAAAGAGGATTATTTAAGTAATAAAGTGAAGTGACAAAGTCAAGGAGGGTTATTTAAATAATAAAGTAAATGGAGAAAATTCTAATTATGGAAAGTGGTTATAATAAGGTTAACCCTAAAATGAGGAAAATGGGTGTGGTCAAGTGGCTATTGGATACATGGAAAAGTGACAATTTGGGAAAAGTTGGACATAGGTAACTATGTCGACAAAGTGTCTAAGTGGACAAAGTGGCCTAGAATATGATTCTAAGGAAGCTACTTGGAGAGTATAAATAAGAGGCAAGGCTCTCTCGTTTTAATCACACTTGAGAATATTGAATATCTATAGGTGGCCGAGGTAACCAAAGGATATCTAAGCCGAATTTCAGAGGGAAGGTGAAGTAAGAAGGCTGAAATTCAAGGGAGGATAAATTATTTTGATGATGCTCTCTAAGGTATCAAACAAATCTACCATTGAATCTATGTAAATTTAATTCATCATGGGTTTACGATGGAGGCGTGGAGGGTGATGTGTTTTATCGGTAAATTCAAACGGTCCTTTTTATTTGCACACGAAGTAGCAACTAATGCAATCTTTAAATTATCCAAATCTAAATGTATCTAGCGCTAAAACATCCCATTGTGTCGCTTTCCTAGTGGGAAGATCGGGGATCGACAATGTGTTATAGGTGCTTCATTGATTTTCTTATGTGAAAAAACTTCCAAGCCGTTTGATTACATCGTATGGTGCTGACATGGAAAAAATTGGCTCGAGACATGTGGAAATGAAGATTGATGACTTAGCTCGTGAGTATTAGTCGGAGTTGGGACATCCCTCCAGTTGTGTGTTCTTAAACTAAACTTGGGATCGTCAATGCTAAAAATGTGTGGGGGATTGACGATTGGGGGTAAACCTATTGCGTATTTTCCTTTGGGTTAGCGCCTTAAAAAATTCCCGATTCTGAAACATTTCGGGAGTCTGCGATCAGAGAAAAACTTTTAGTGTGGTCCGACCATTCGTCGCGGTTTGGTCTTCTCCATTTCACTAAGCACGTCAGGTATCGACCATCGACGATATTATTTATTTCTTTGTTAACGTTTACTCTTTTATCCTTTTACCAACGTTGAAGGGGATCAATTTTCGGCGATATCCTTGTATGATTCTTGTCACAAACTAAAACTTCCTTTTGCCAATGCCGATGAAGATCGACGCTCGAATATGATTTTTCTGAGTAATTTTCCTTCATCTTTTAAATCCTTTTGATGCTGAATTTGGGCGCATCGGGTGGAATTTGTTTGCAGTTGATTCTTTATTTAAAGGTTAGGCCTTTTAATTCATTAGTTTTCATACATTCAAGCAAACTTTGAAATACTTAATGAGAGTCAAGATGATAAGCAAAGGAAACATTTTTCACAATGAAATCGAATTAGACGATGCAAAACATCAAGTGGTACCTAAAAAAGTAAAATTTGACATAGGATTTTTAGGGTGTGTTGAGTTCTCAACAAATGGCAACTTACTGGGCGAAAGAATAATCTATATTCCTCCTTCAGGCTCGGCTGATGAAAAAGCTGGTGGAGAACTTAACTGGTTTTCATCAGAGATTCTTTTACCTTTGTGTTTGGAATTTTCTCAGTTGATGCATCTGAATATTCTTGTGGGGTTTTTAAACCTTTATTCCACCTTCTTTTCCTGAAACATTGATTCATGCCTTCTTTTTCCAAGACTATAGTAAATCATTCATAGGAACTAGGCACTTTTGTTCCTTTCATTCATTTTCTACAGTGTTTCTCCGCTGCTAGCGAGCATCCATAGCCCCTACAGAGTCACCCCGACGTCACAGACCTTGCTCCACTGCCAACAAGCATCCATAGCTCCGACAGATTTATCTTCATACCCTCTGCTACTGTGCACTCAATTGATATAGTTTATTTTTTATTTCGGCAGAATGCCCTGAGCGAGCAGGAGAGGAGGATGTCTGTTATTTGCAAAAAAATATGAGATGATTAAGGTGAAGCTTACTAGATCTATCTCTAAGGTGCATGTATTCCTTTCCAAATTTCCTTCTTTCCTTTAAATTCTTACCAAATGACTAAGCGGATACTTCCACATTTCTCTGAAGTTGTTCCTCTCCGGAGGTTAGATGGAAAATCCCTTGAAACAGCCGCAGGTTCCCCATCATTTCTTGTGTTTGTATGTGAGAAATGAGTTAGGAAGAGAGTTCAATATGTCACATGATTTGAGGTCAACCATTGTCTTGCTAAACACAATATTTCAAAATCTCGGAAGGATGATTGCGAAAGACAAAACAAAATGTAAAAATTGCAAAAGATAAATCGACGCATCAAAAGAAAAAATAAACAAAATTAAAATTAAAATCATTTTTTTTTTTTTGAATTATTGAAAATATTGTTTAAGGGCTTGGCCATTTAATGGGAGAGCATAGGATTCTCCCCTCATATTCTGTAGTCGATATGTGCCTAACCCAATCTTCTCAGACACCTGGAAAGGTCTGAGCCATAGATTCTGAAACTTAGAATGTTTGCCTTTAGGATCGTTTTCTCTATCCCACTTCAGGACTAGGTCTCCTACTTCAAAATTATTCTCTTTAGCCTTATGCTTATCAAACCATATTTTAACTATCTGCTGGTGGGCTATGAATTTTGATTTATCTTTCTCCCTTTCTTCTTCCAACATGAGTAGGGTGTCAATTATTCGTTGTAAGGTTGATGAGGGATGTCCCCTAGACTCCTGAGCAAGATGAAGAGATGGAAGATATAGTCCGTTCGAGAGAATGGATTCCTTTCTGTATACTAGAAAGTATGGGGAATTCCCTTTATCTTCCTTGGGTGTAACTTGGCCCATAAAGCGTTATGGAGTAGGTTATGCCAATTCCTCTGGTTTTCTGCAACCGTTTTATTCAATATCCTCTTGAGGTTCTTATTAGTTGATTCTGCCACTCCGTTTCCTTGTGGATAATAATTTTCAGAGTATCTGATTATGATTCCTTTGTCTAGGGAAAAATCTGCTAATAAGGTGGAATAAAAGTAAGCTTCATTATAAAAAACAAGAACAGAAGGGGCATCAAACCTTGTGATTAATTGTTGTTCTATGAATTGGATTACCACTTTCCCATTTACATGAGTCATGGGAATGGCCTCTGCCCATTTCCTGAAATAATCGGTGGCAATAAGTATGTACTTGTGTTGTTTTGAAGAGTTTGGTGTAATATCTCCTATGATATCTAACCCCCATTTCTCAAAATGCCTAGAAACGATCACTGGTTGGAGTGGGACCGCTGCTCTCTTTTCTCTCCTAGTGCTTATTTGACAAGTTTTACAGTTTCTAGCATATGTGTGAGCGTCCTTGAATAAAGTGGGCCAATAATAGCCGAATCTTAGTATCTTATGAGCGATGGTGTCTCCTGCAAAATTTCCAGCAGCAGGGCCATCATGGAGCTCCTTTAGAACCTTATCTGTATCTTCACATTTAAGGCATCTCAAAATTACCCCATCATAATTAACTCAGAAGAGTACCGAATTTATGAGGCAATATTGCACAGATTTTAACCTGAGAGCTCTCCTTTCCCTAGGGATTAGGTTTTCTAGACAAGTAACATGATGCAAGAGATAAGTCAACTTCTCATACCATGACTCATGTCCTGGGGAAATGTATGAAGCTTAACCACACCATAATTCCGTTTCATTCTCCCATCTGGGGTTTTAATTTACTTGGTCTTGAGCTTCAGTTGCCAGTCTGCATAACCCTTGTCCTTTAACTAGTTTAGCAGGTTTTATATATAGATCAAATTCTTGGATTACTTCCATCCAGTTCCCTCTTCTTTCCACCATCTCTTGTTGAGTAAATAGGGATCAGACTGTGGGGTGAGGCATGATTACTTTGGTGTGGTTCTTGAGGATGTAAGATCTGAAATGTTTCACTGCTTTGTAAACCGCATAAGCCTACTTGTCGATGGCAGGATAATTTAGTTCAGCTCCTTGGAGATTAGTGATTATGAATGACATAGGAGCCTTGTTGTTTTCATCATCCTTCTAAGTCAATACTGCAACTAACGATTGGTCGGAGGCGAAACCATAGAGGAAAAAATCTCTACTAAAATCAGGGATTCGCAACACTGGATCCTAAGATATCAAAATATTAATATTGTTCCTTTCGTTCATCATCCCACGTAAACTCAACATCCTTACGAGTCATTTTTTGTAGGGGTTTGATAGTCTCCACGAAATCAGGAGTGAACTTCCTCACAAAATTTATTTTCCCAAAGAATGACTTCATAGCCTTCTTGTTGTGCGGAAATGGAAGCTGAGCTATAGCCTTAATTATTTCTAGGTCTATATGAATACCTGCTTGAGATATGATGTGGCCTAACAACTTAACTTGTGCAACAACGAAAATAGTTTCCTTAGGGTTTAAGGATATTCCGTATTTCCTACACCTTTTGAAAATATGGGTTGAGTGTTGGATGTGATCTTCCCTGTTCTTTCAATATACAATCATGTTGTCCAAGTACACTACTACACACATTTTTATTAGTCCCCAAATTATACATCCATGGCCCTCTGGAAGGTTTCTCGTGCATTGATTAACCCAAAGGGCATGCGTTTATAAGCAAAAGTTCCCCTCTCAGTTCGGAAGGTAGTTTTCAAACGGTCTTCCTCTGAAACTAGAACTTGGTTGTAAACTGAGAAACCATATAGCAGGGAGAATATCTCAGAGCTAGACATAGTCTGCAAGAGTTTCGCCATTGGTGGGACTGAGTAGTTGTCCTTTTATGAAGCTCTGTTGAGGTTTCTGAAATCTACGAATAGGCGAATCTCGCCTGAATTTTTCCTCACAAGAACCTGATTTGCTACCCATGCAGAGTGTCTAGCCTGGAAGATAATTTTGGTGTCTAAAAAATTATTTAACTCCTGACACATGAGAGGATCCAAGGATGGGTGGTACTTTCAGAGCTTCTATTGGAAGGGTTTCACTTCAGGTTTTAACGGGATAGTGTGTTGAATGATGCGAGTATCGTAAGTTTTCATATCTCGATAGGACCATTCAAAGACATCTTGATATTGTATGAAAAGTTTTAGATAGGCCTTCCTTTCCTCTTTATATATGGTCTTACCGAGATTTACATTCTTTGGATTTTTCGGGGTTCCGAGATTTATAGTTTCATGCATGGGATAGGAACTACCGATCTTCGCGTTTTTTGACCCCTTGAATCTTTCTTTTAGGTCAAAAAGGTTTTCTAAATTAGCTATCCCCTTTGGTATTGTTGGATCATGTTGTCATTGATGCCAATGGTTTGTAATTGATGCCAATGGTTTGATTACTTGGGAGATTGTTGGATCATATGTCATTGATGTAAATGGTTTGGTTTGATTGA
>JZKD02S0351994.1:124842-167273 GCA_000966675.3 Picea glauca
TAAATGAAAAATGTTGAATGCTAATTGATGAGTTTTTGTGCAAGAGGGAAGTTTTGGGAAAAAGAGCCCCACACTCATTCACCCCCCCCTCTAAGTGTGGTAGGTGTGTCCAACAGGTATTGTGTGGGACTTCGATCTGTCTGTTGGTTGAGCTATCTGAGGATTGACCTCTATATATTTTTCTTGGAATACTTCATCGTCAATAGCCAATCCTTTGAAATTATCTTGGTTAGTAAAAAAATTTATGATCTCTTTGTCTCCTTCAAATACTTTCCAATTAGAAATATTGTTGGGCACTGATGGTTTGTAGAGAAGTTCTACGGTGAAAAGAGAAGCTTCATAATCTTCCAGAGGTGATAGCCTTGATGCAGCGGTGGCCAGAGAATCAACAAGAATGTTCTTCACTCTGGGGACTGTTGTGGGGTTGAAAGATTTGAAATGTTCTATTAGTCTATGCACTTCCCGTTGGTAATTATTTAGGTGTGGAGAGTTGTAATGTATAGTATTCCTTATTTGTTTGACAATGATTTCAGAGTCTCCAAACACCTTCAATTCTTGTATGTTCACGTCTATGTCTTTATTTAACCCTTGTAGTAGAGCTTCATACTCAACAATTTTATTTGTGCATTTGAATTCTAGTCTATAGGACATAATTTTTTTTTTCCTTTCAGATTAATGAGGATACACCATGTTAGAACTCTGTAAATTTTGTCCGGCTGATAGACAAATGACAAAGGTAACTGTTTCAACCAGCTTTAGAAGTGAAGCCCTAGCCTACTCAACTTAGAGAGGGCTCTCTTGTGTCACTTGATATTTATTTGATAATCAGTGGATATATTTAGTTTGTTTTGGTGGTTTTTAATAAAGTTGCTGGCAATGAAAGGGAGGAAAACTCATGGCTATGGAGTCAAAATTCTGAAAGTGAATGAAAACAATGATCAACTGATAGAACTCTCCAGAGGATAAAGGCTAAATGAGGCGATGAATCTGAGTTATATTTGAACTTAAGTAGAGTGTAGGAAGATGGACAAAACAAATAACTGCATTAGAGCATTACTAAAATGAATTATGAATTCGTTAAGATGAAAATTACACAGTTTAAATTGCTTAAGCCTAGAGCATCACAAGATGAATTTTGGGCCTTTAACTCTCCAATTTAAACCGAAGAAAATGCAAATGAAATAAAAGATCACAAGAAATACATACAATGAAGGAAGACAAAGCACATATCACCACCATTAGAATATTTTCATAGACACTTCAAAGCTTCTGCATATATATTCAATTCAACTTCAAAAAGTTACAATAGAGTTCGAAACAACCAAAAAGGTGCTCTTGCACTTCTGCCAACATTAATTCATTCAAATGTACCAATATTTATACAATTCGATTACAATGGATGAAACTGAAATGTTTCAGCTTCTAAAAATGATTATAATTTTTTCAACTGACAGTCTTCGTATATGAACCGATTTACAATGATTAAACAAAAGGACATTTCAAAACTAGGGACGGATTTCTCTGACTGCTCAGCTTCCTTTACGACATCTGTCTTTCCATGATATTCTGTCGAACTTGCTAGTTTGGTGACCCCTAGAGGTTACTTACTGGTTTTGGGAAAACTACATTTCGTCTTGCCCAACTGCATGATTTCCTTCCACTGTGAGTCAAAAGTAATCTCGTAATCCATCATCTCCTTTATCAAAATCTCCAGGTCAATGCACGTAGCATAGGACATAGTCGGTAGCCCAATATTCACTGTTTTAATCTGATTCAAAATCTCAAAGTCCACGGCCAAATACTCTACCAAACTTGGGCCTTTCAGACTTTCCTCCATAGCTTCAAATTTGGAATGATCCATTATACACTGAATGAGGGGAGAATTTTAGTCTTCTTGATTGTATAATTTACCTTTTCCATCCCAAAATGGTGGGAGAACCTTGATAAACAATTGTTCAAATGTATTCTTAAACTCCTGTATACTGTGCTCCATTTGCATAGCTTTGTTTTGAATCGATTTGAGCAAGTTGTGCCTGGAAATGATTCTCCTGGCCCAGATGATCAGCAGAGTTTTTTCCTTTACCCCAATAGTTTGAAGATCATTAGTGGGCACAAAATTCAACAAATCAATAATGTTCTGGTCCCATTCCGAGGGTTTCTTAGCTAATGTTTCGTTAACAACAGTACACCTGCTTCGGGCCTTGGTAGCCACTTTGTCTTTGTCATTTATAAAATTCAGATAAACCTTGAAATTAGTAGATATCATCCCAGATCACACGTTTAGATCCTTGTAACAGTGTTTTACCTTTTAACCTCATTTTCAACTTATTTACTCTCTCTTGCAAATCTTGATTCTCTCTTTGGAGTTGAGCCATCTCTTCATCTTTCATTTTCATCTCTTGTTTCAACTTTTCTAAGACCTCCTTAAGGATTTTGATTTCCCATGTATGTAAACTTACTTGGGACATAGATTGAACCAATCCATCAGTTCTTGATCCAACTTCTGTATTGGAAGGTACAATAACAACAATATCTAATGTTTCTACCTGTCCCTGTAACCAATTTTCTTTCTCTTTTTCTAGCTGCAACACTTTAGCTTTGTAATTTAGTGCTTATTGTCTAAATGTATCCTTCTCTTTCTCTAGAGAAACTAGCTCTATTGTCTGTGGATGTTATGTGGAGGACATCTTCTTATTCTTTAGACTTTGGATCATCTCCTCTTTCTCATCTAAAAAAGCCTTTACCCCTTGAGGGCCTTCAGATTCCAATCTTTTGACCTGTGTTTTTTAGGCTTTGTTGGATGCTTTCTCATAATTCAATTGACCATCTAATTTGAGTGCATGTGTTGTCAATATTGAAACCCTTAGACCTAAACTCAGGTAGTCTGAATATAGAATGTCACTGGAATTCTTGTGAAACTTTACTTTGTCTGGGGCACCAATATTTTCATAATGCATCTTGATTTTAGACACTTTATCATCATCTCCTATTTCTATATTAAACATATTTCTTTCCACATCCCTGACTGAGAATAGGGAAGCCTTATGTTGGGATATCTTCTCCACTTTGGGCAACAAGTCTCTTATTTCACTATTGGCCATACTTCCCTTCACAACATACTATTTCATTAAGTCTTCTTTGGACTAATAAACTTCCCCAAGTGTCTTTCTATATACATGTTTCTTGCTGCTGAAAACCCTTGAGCTGCTTTCACTTTGTGGCATGCTTTCTGTACTAGCCTCTTCGTTCTTGGTTGCACTTTCCACCATCTCCATGCTCGTTTTCTCTTTAGGATCTTCTTCTTCTAGGTCTACTACCTGAGAAGATGGTGTGATTTTCATTTTCTTGAGAATATGTTTCTGACTACTGGCACCCAGTGCCTCTGAACTACTCCTCTTGTTATAAACACTCACCTTTGGAGCTTTAATAATCAACTTTGGAGAAGTTTTTTGTGTCTGGATCTGCTGAGGGAAAGACTCTATTTTTTGTGTATGATCAAGCTACAAAGTGACTTCCATATTTTCACAAGATTCCAGGTTTGCCAATCTATCAAATTCTTCAACTTGCTCATGTTCGTAGGGGCTTTGTCTTCTCATCAGGCTTCTCTTAGATATAATCTGCTGCGGGTCATATCTCCTCTCTTGTAGCTTTGTAAACCCAAATTCACTGAGTTTGGCTTGAATATGAGGTAAACAAGACCTGGTATTTACCACAAAGGGCCCTACCATGAAAGGGAATTTTAAGTTAGAAGCCTTGTGCATTTTCAGAAAATGATTTGTCTCTAAAATGATCCTTTGTCTGATGAACTCTAAGGCAAAGAATCTGGTAATCAAAAAGATTGTTAAAAGGTAAGGTCCTTCTTGATAACCATATACCCAAATTAGAATAGACTGTAAAAACAACATCCAATCTCCCACCCTATTTTCTGGATTAGGTTTTAAAGAGATTTTCATTTCTTCCAAAACCCTTGGCAGGTCTGTGCCGGAGATGAGACTATAAACCCTAGACATAATCTTGTTTATGAAAACAAGCATGGTGATTATTTTGCATTCATTCGAGATGAATGTTGCTTCATGGAATTTGGTATTATTTGATTCCAAGAGCATTCTCAACAAGTGCGTGTAGTACCTGAAGTGTCTCAATGAATTGAAATTTACTAGTTGTTGGTGCATATTGTCAGCGATGAACTTGTCAAAACTTATGCAAACTGACTGACTAGACTTTGACATAAAAAAGGTAAACAATAAGCCCAACATGACTTCTACTACAAATTTTTCATTATCCAACCATAAAATTTGACTAAGTAGGGAACAAGCCCACTGGAATTCAATAACCATGACACTTACACTGACAGGTAACGACAAACTTTCAGAATGGTGTTCAGGTTTAACAATAGTATGTAGAAATAGGGTTTTTACTTTGGGGGGACACTCTCAGTAGACTGTGATAATTTTCTCTTCCTCGAAGGGCTCTGACACAGTGGGGGAATACTTTGGTATACTAAGGGGGTGTTGAATTGATGAAATATCTATTTCACATAAGACCTGTGATCCAAGCTTATTCAAAATGACCTTTTCTTCCTGCAAATACTGTTCTGCACACCAGCTTATGAACTCTGGGAAAGGGAAAATGAATTCTACAACGTAAGGGGTAATGGAAGGTTGGGCCACTTTGAGGAAGGGTATCTGTTTTCCAACATTGTCTAGTAAATTGGATCTGGACACAGAAATGGGTGAAACTGTAATTTTTGTGGCAAAAACATCGGAATCCCTGTCAATTAGGGCTTCTTCTTTAGAGGCAGATTCTTGTTGTTTCATGGATAAAATGTCAGGGTTGGTGGACATGATGAGAAATACCTGTAATTGGGTGGAGAATGTGCGAAACTAGTTCACTGTTGAGCTTTAAGTTCGAATGGGGATTTTGCGCCACTTTTCAAATGTTTGAGTGCTTTGAAATATTATAGAATAATGACCCGGGGCCCTCCTTTTATATGCATTTTTCGATATCAAGGATTAGAAATAACAGTTTTGGGTATACCACTTTTAGTCTTGATGTACCTCTAGTGGCACCATGCGTCCATGAAATGAAACCATGGTATGTTCCCCAACCCTCTCTCACATAATTAAACCTCGCGCTATTTCACCGCCCGATATGGGTCTTGGTCGTTGATCTGCACCGCTTCAAGATCTATGGTCCGCCAGGCCCCACCTTTCGTGCCTCCTCTATATTTATCCATATGCCACCATATGTGACCTTATCCTCCAAACTATCATTCTTCCATAGCGATGTAGCTCTTCACTAAATTTCTGAGACTTGGATCCTATCTAAAAATTGTTATGGTGATAACATAGGCTCCAACTGGGGATGCTATCCTCCCTGTGAGGTAGCGAAGAATAGTAGACTAAGTGCCTACCCATTAGAATGTGGTTTATTCGTGAAATCTGAATCTGCTGGTCTTTATTCAAAAAATCAAAATCGACCCAACATAGCTTAGGGCCTTCACGTCGGGCTTTAACTATGTTGCTTTTATTCCAACTGCTTCATGCAAAAAGAAAAACACAAAATGATTATTAATAATGAATGGAAGGGGTGATGATGTTTAAACGATATAATTCTTGAGGAACCTGTCATTCAGTATCCCTCCTCCAATGAGCTCTCCATTACTCTCCTATAACAAGTAGGCATTGATCCCACAGTATGTTTCAATTTTGAAAAGGCCCAGCCATAGGTGATTAAATTTCCCATGTTTTCCCTTATCTTCATTTACGACATCCCATTTTAGTACCCAGTCTCCTGGTTCGAAGTCATCCACCTTGGGATGTCTGTCGAAAACCTATTTGATCTTATCTTGGCATAGCTTGGCATTATGGAAATCCTTTTCTCTGGTCTGCTATACACTGATGAGTTCATCCACCCTTCTTCATGTGGCGTCTGTCTCTGCGTCTTTCTCCTGCAACAATATCATTACCGACAACCCCAATGTAGTAGGAAAAAATTCTTCAATGCCATAAACGATATGGAAAGGAGATCTTACTATGGACCTCTTGGGGGATATTTTGTCAGCCCACAGTGCATGGATGAGATTTTTGTGCCACGCATTTTTATTCTCTTGCAACATTTTTTTGATGATTCTGACTAAGATTTTATTTGAAGACTCAACCAATCCATTTTATTGAGGGTAGTATGATGTAGAATGACCAAGGGTGATATTGTAATCACTGCAAAATTTTTCTATTTTCTTGGATTTGAAAGCTGCTGCATTGTCTGTTATAATCTTGATTGGGCATCCAAATCTGGATAGAATATTGTCTTCTAAGAATCGAATGATAACATCATTTGTCACCTTCTTGGTGGGAACTTCCTCAATCTACTTAGTGAAATAATTTGTTGCTATCAGGATCCATTTATGTTGAGCTGAGTATTTTGGATGTATTTCCCCTATAAAATAAGGGTCCCACTATTTGAAAGGATCTTTCACTGAAATGGGTTTTAAAGGCAAAGACTACAATTTTCCTTTCCCATCAAATATTTGACATTCATGGCACCTTGAAACCTCTTTATAAACATCAGGAAAAATGCTAGGCCAATAAATCCAGCCCTGAAAATTTTATGCACATTTGTCTTCCAATAATGATGACCTCCATAGTCACCTTTATGGAACTCTCTGATGGTTTTCTATGCTTCTTCTTCTATCAAACAACTCAATAAAATCCCTCCTGGATCTTTCCAATATAGCAATTCATTCACTATACAAAATTTTGTTGCCTTAAATTTTAAAAATCTGTCTTTTGTTTTACTGAATTTCAGAGGAGCCTGCAAATTTTTCAACATAAAGATGATATCTGCATACCATGTAGATTCAAGAAATTTCTGGGGTATTTGTGGAGTTGCCTTTTCTTCTTCTGCTGTATTGTCTGACAAGTCTGAAATGAAGTTTATTCCCAATATTTCACATTTTTTTTGTGCCATCAGCTTAGCTGATCCAGGTGGATATCGGTGGCCACCCATCTTTTCCAACTTGCTCAAAACAACTTTCGAGCAATTTTGATAATTTACTATTTTTAGCAGTTTTTCAGGTCCTGAACTTCCAGAGCTGTTTTGAGGCCCTAAACGAATTTTTTTGGGGTATGTTGTTGTGAAACTGTTGTATTCCTCGGATATATCTTTCCAATGGGCTATCATATGCCTAAAATAGAGATCGTATGCAAAAGTTATGACCCCGGGAAGTTGATGTACTGACTTACCCAAACGGGGCCCACATGACTTTTGGCACTTCATCTCCTAGGGTTAGGTTTTTGGATGTTTAGGGTTTTTGAAACTCCCGTTTATTGTAAAAAGGCCTTGAGAGATTCATTGTAATCATCTTCTTGCGAACGAGTGCAACCATCACATCTCTTCTCAGAGATAAGACACCACCATTCCAGCAAGCTTGTTTTCCACTGCATTTTACAGTTTCAGCTTATTTCCTTATTGAATAGAAAACCAGTTTTACTGTATCTTTGTTATTCTGTGTTAAGAATTTGGTAATAATTTGTAGTCATTTCGTTCTGCTCATAAAATATGGATCAGTGGTATCAGAGAGGTCTTCTCCTTGTTGTCTTAATGCATGTCCCCAATGAGTTCGGAGTACAAAGATTTGGGTCTCGAGCTTGTTTCTCTTGAGGAAAAAATCTCTCGCACACCCAAGCGACCTCTCATGGAAGGAGAAAAGAAAGATGACGGGACAAGAGATCCTTTCAAACTATTGATTGAGGAATCCCTCATGCAACAGAGGAACGATATGATGGATAATTTCGCGCAAATCCTTCGGCGACTACCAATAGGCGACACATCTTCTTCGAGAAGAGGCACCGCCCCCTTCAAGGTACAAATAAACTTCAATATTCCTATATTTGAAGGTCAGATAGACACAGATGTTGTAGACAAGTGGTTGAATATACTAGAATGGTATTTCTCTGTCCATAACTTTTCGAATAGAGAAAAGATTACTTTTGCGCTCCTCAAAGCTATTCCCCATGTCAAAGATTGGTGGGAAACTTTCTGTGAGCAAAACGAAATAGAGGAACCTTCATTATTTACAGTCACGGCCACCTGGGAATCCTTTAGGTATTCTATTAAGGAACAATACTACCCTGTTGGAAGTTATGATGAATTGTATACCAAATGGACCACATTGCGGCAAGAAAGAGACCAAGCAGTGCCAGATTTCACCAATATCTTCCATACCTTGCGCACCAAGTTGGGTATAATAGATTCAGAGAGACATCTGGTGCTCAAGTATCATGGTGCTCTGCATGGATACATCTAGACCAAAATGTAATTTCTGGACATCTCATCCTTGGGCACGACCTACTGATATGCCATCAAAATCCAACAGAAGCTCAAACAAAAGACGCGACAATTTGGGTCGGGGAACCCCTCACAACAAAAGCCAGGAAAGGGTGGCCCCAACCCACAGAAAAAAGGATAGAGAAAAGATGCACAGTATCAGGACAACCAGTCCAAGATGCAAGAAAAGAAGGACACCAGAAAGATAAAGAAAGATACTGGGAAGTGGTGCGACTTCCATAAGAGCACTTGGCATAACACTGCTGATTGTCGCTCAAAGCAAACACTGGTGGCTGAAGTGAAAGCCTCTGAATTAGATGTGGGTTCTGACTCTGAGTCATAACCAGAAAGGGGAAGACGGATCATTGACGTGGAACCCAGTGCCACCGTTGCTACCACCAAGATCCAACATGGTGAACCAGACGATTCAGAAGAAGGAGAGCGCCTCTTCCATTCCCATATGTGGGTAAAAGGAACCCCACTGCACTTCAATGTTGATAGTGGTAGCCAGAAGAACCTCATCTCAACATAGGTCATCAAGGGGCTGGCCCTGCCGACAACGACGCATCGACAACCCTACACCATTGGATGGCTTTGCCAAGGAAGTGATCTCCGCATCAGCCAACAGTGTTGATTGTTGTATGACATCAAGCCCTTCAAAGATGAGGTATTGTGTGATGTTGCGCCTCTCAAAGTTTGTGATTTTCTTTTGGTCCAACCTTATTTATGGAAATGTCATGCTATATATGAGTCTAGGCCTTGTAGTGTTATTATTACTTTGAACAAGAAATTGTACAGGATACCTAAGGCTGTCCCACCTAGTGTTATTTCCTTGATCTATGCTAAGCAATGCAGGAAGGTCATCTCTCAGACGGGGAAGTTTGTCTTCTTCATGATCCACTCTCAGAATAAGAGAAAAATCACGGTCACATCCAGGGTCTCTGCGGCCGACCTCTCCACACAACAGAAGAAAGTAGATAAGGTCATGGAAGAATACTCAGATATCTTCTCCTCACCTACCGGGGTACCTCTGCACTGCCAGGTCAAGCACCCCATCGATTTGACCCCCGATGCACCGCTGCCCAATGGGCCAGTCTATCATCTCTTTCTGTTAGAGAACGAGATCAAGCAATAGATCCAAGAATTTCTCCACAAGGGTCACATACGTCCTAGCTCATCACCTTGCGGGAGCCCAATCGTGCTGGTACAGAAGAAAGATGGAACCTGGCGACTTTGCATTGATTATCGGGCTCTGAATAAAATCAAAGTCGGAAATTGGTACCCGATTCCCCGAATTGACAACCTCCTTGATCAACTCATGGGGGCCAAATACTTCAGTAAGATTGATCTAAATTCTGGCTACCACCAGGTCCCGATAGAACAAACAGATGTATGGAAGACCGCCTTCAAGTCAAAGGAAGGCATTTTTGAATGGTTGGTCATGCCCTTTGGTCTGAAAAACACTCCCGCCACTTTTATGAGGATGATGGACGATATCCTATGACCATTCACCAATACTTTTGTAGTGGTGTATCTTGATGACATTCTCATTTACAACAAGACTTGGGTCGAACACTTGTAGCATATTCAACAAGTTTTGGAGACCCTGCGACAACACAAGCTATATGCCAACTTGGAAAAATGCTCCTTCGGCATGGACAGGGTCCATTACCTAGGATACATCATTGATCAACATGACGTACATGTGGATCTAGCCAAGATCCAAGTCATCCATGACTGGCCAGACCCAACCACACTCACTAAGCTTCAGAGCTTCTTGGGCCTTGCCAATTTCTACCGCAGGTTTGTGTTGGGATATTGCATGGGCCATCAGCCAAATAACCAGGGGTGGTGGTAAGGAGAAATTTGCATGGGGCCAGCCCCAACAACAAGCGTTCGATGATTTGAAGCAACACTTGTGCTCAACCCCAGTACTTTCACTACCAGACCTACAACAACCCTTTGAGGTATTATGCAACCAAATTTGAGGTACTATGCAACCAACTTTTAGTGTGAAAAGGGGTTGTTTAGAGCACCTTTAGGTTTTTGAATAACCACCCAACTGGGTCCAACTGAGATTTGGATGTCAAATCGACTTGGAAGTTGAACCAGGAGTGGGTGGGAGGCCGACCAATATTAGAAATGCATTGTTCTCAGGTGTGCGCGACTTTTAGCGTCCATAGTCATGCATCGTGCGCATGTGCTCTTTTCCTGTGTTTCTTGATGGTACATGTGTGCGCGCGCCCTATGTAGTCATAATGCATCTTGATTTTATAACTGGATATATAGTTTTGGACCTTTTGGAAATGGTTTTTTGGTAATTTTGGTCCATGGGTGGACTCATAGTTGTTAGAAGATGTTGGATTCCTATAACCATTTGCAGATAAAATTTCAGTGATAACAGATGCCCTCTGATGGATGAGGTTAGGAGCATACAGATAGCCGAAATTCATCAATGTTTCTTCTACTGAGAGTACCATTGTAAGAAAGAGTGATAGTGAGAGTATCAAGAATGACCTGGTGGAGGGAGAAGGGAACTTGTATGACCCAACCTTTTGCAAGGTGTGGAAAATAAATTGTGTACAAACGAGGTGAGCATGCCCCATGCTCGTGTCATTTAACTCAAAAAAGGGTGTTGTACAGTAACTGAAACTGTGTGTTGATGTAGACAACTGCAACGCCCTTGGGGGAGATTTTAAAAAAGGTAGAGGAAAATTCTAATGAGGAACATACTCTGAATAGTAGGCAATGACACCTATAAGAAGTATCATGGATTCTGCGGGCATTGATATCCCAACAAAGTTCAGAGGTCTTCGGTAAATATAAAAAACAACTGCACAAAGTAAGACCCATCGTAACATGAGAAAGTGTTGAAATTGAATGTTATGGGGGTCAATGACAGTAGAGAGCAATGGTGGTTCTCCCTGTTCCATCTGAGACTTCTCATTGTAAAGGTAATGAGAGTCAAGATATTGTTGCCCTTCTGGAAACTATGCTAATGTTGACAAAAAGGGAGACGTGACTCCAAGAAGCAAAGGGTTTGGTGAAATCCACTAGGTGAGGTCAGGAACTGAGGAGGTACATGAATGAATTCAATATGTGTGGAGACTCAGGACTGGCCTTGGTTGGGAATATATGCGAAGTATAAGTGGTTGCAACCATTCAACGAGGTCAGGTGTCAAGGGGACAACGAGACGCGGGATATGTTATGCCAGAGGCGTGACAAAGTGATCAAACTCAGAGAGAAGAGGTAGATATCCTATGGGATACTCAGAGTTTATGGACGATGTCAACAAGGGTAGTTAATAAGGAATGCCCCAACCAAGGGAGACATGGGTTTCATTTTCCAAAAAGGAAGAAGGTCACCAAAGGTGACGACAAAAAGCTATGTACAATGCCGGAAACAATGTCTTAATTACAAAAACGAATTAAGAAATCAGTGGGGATAATAATGCAGATACAGAAACAGGTGCCCCAGTGTGAGATGGCTTGGCCTGAGGATGGCGCAAGTTGGTTAAAAAATAAGTGGGGGGTTGGGGCCCCATAGGCAGGTTTCTGTAGTAGGGAAATGTATGGAGGGAATTTGAAGATGGGAAAACTGATGGTGGATGAAATGGATGGTAAATGATGCTGCGAGAGTGTAGTCAAAACAAAACCATGAGGAAGTGCCATGGGAGGCTGTTGGGTAGGCTAGAAAAATGAGGAGAAGGAGTATGTGGTTGATTCACGACATGATGTAAGACTATAGGGACTCTCATCCCTAAAGTTTGAAAACAACATGAGTGTCAAAGTGCCAAGAAGGGATATGAATGGGAAAACTCATGTGGGGGAGAGTGCTACTGGGTGACAGTACCCAAAATGCAGTGGAGGTGACGATATTGCAGAGCTAGATATAGGGACCCTAAAGGCAAATTTCAGAGGGTGTGACTGGAGATGCAATTGATATTTAGAGGGAATTATTACATGCCAGTGTTGATTAAATACCCGAAGGGGTCACGCTGGTGTGTGATTAATAAGTACCTGCACACATGACAACCAAATACCCGATGTGAACAATAACTGAAGATAATCGAACATATAACCATTTATTTGAAAATTTTGAACATGAGCATGCATACTTGAACGGGGTATGGAAAAAAGGATCCCTGAGGGCTAAGGATGAAAAATGGCTCGGGGACTATCTTGATGTAGATGATGGGGTGCTGATCCTGTGGCTGAAGAGGGATCGAAAAATGGACGCTCGGAGCTCCTAGAATTGAGTCTGGAAGTCTAGAAAAATGGACTATATATAGCTATGGGGCCCATATTGCCACCTTATTTGTACTTGCTGCTATAGTTGTGAGAGAAGACATTGTAGAGAAGATTCAGAGATTCCAGGAGTGCAAGGAAGCCGATCCAAGAGGTGCTAGAGTCAGGTTAGTGGTCTCATCCTCCTGTATAGTAGTTTGGTGTCAATTTTTGGGTAGGACCGTATGGATGGCCGTACAGTGAATTTTGAGGGTTGTGGCCCCCCAAGTGCGTGGGAAATCAATGGCGACCCACACACGAATGCATGACTGTAATGGGCACAACCATGCAGTGGGGCAGACGATTTGGGAAAACAGGTGCGCATGGGGTGAGCGCCTGTCCGAAACACAATCACTCATATGTGCGCGCCTGTGTTGTGGACAGTTTCACATGAGTGCGCAACTATGTAGTGAACAGGCACGCACCGCATGCGTGCATGTGATATTAATAAGTGTGCATATGGGGTAAACAGGTGTGCATGTGTGCGCGCCTGTGGGGAAAACAATCACGCCTTTGAGGCAAAGCTGAGGGTGAGAAAGCTTATGTTCCTCTCTCTCTCTCTCTCTCTCTCTCTCTCTCTCTCTTTTATGGGGGGGGAGATTTGGTGTTTTTGTGATGGTTGATCGAGTACTCTATATGTGGATGCAGGTGATCATTGGGGATGATGCCAATCCATTGAAGAGAGAGGGATTGGGACTGACTGAGGGAGGCCATGAAGGATGAGGAGCCGACGGTTCATGGTGCTTTGGTGGCCTATGGGCTTCTGAAGTTTTTTGAGTGCCCACTGTTGAGGGCACAGGAGTATCTGCTGTAATTCTTGATCTCGATGTGGAGTCCAAAATTGTAGTTTTTTATTGTGCGTGGAGAGAACTTGGCATTCTTTGCTAAGGAGGATGTCTATTTTTTGATTGGGCTCCCTTTTCAGGGAACCCTACTACCGACTGAGTCGGTGGTAGTTGGAAAGGGGCAGTTGGCTACCCTTGCCTGGACATATTGTTTAGGAGAGGATTTTATATCTGAGTCAGTGGTGAGGATTGTGGCGATGGATGCCCTGGTACATCGTTGCATGGTAGTGATGGTGGTGAGAGTGTATGGGTCGCTCACAACTTAGCGTATCAATGGTGGCCAGCTAAGGATCATGCAACGAGCACTAGGGGGGGAGAATTTTTCTTGGGGATTGATGTTGCATGCCAGGATGGGGGGACAACTTGCCGGGTTGTGCGTGGTAGATTCAAGTGGTGTTCCCTTTGAATCAATTCTGGTGGCTTGGTTTCTGGGGAGGGGGTCGATTTTGTGCCTAAGGGTTTTGTTAGTCCCGCCAGGAGCGCAAGAGCCATGACTGTGGCAGTGGTCGATGATTTTGGTTTGTCATGGGGGTGGGGAGGGTGGCCACTAATTCACAGCCGAGGCTGAAAAGGTGTGGCGTCAGATGCCACAGATCATATTGTAGTTTCCATAGAGTGGGATAGACTTCCATGATGATCTTGAGATGATATTAGCTGCAGGAGAGGTATTTGATCGCCGAGGTATGATGTGTTGTTTACTGGTTTTGTTGATTTGTTTTGTTTTTAGATAGTATAGCATATGGTTGATATTTGTATGGATGTTGATGCTATCATGTGTTTGTTTGTGTAGATGTGGGACCATGTGGACGAGGGGTCGAGCTGATCTGAGCGTCAGCTCGCCAGGGGCCCGTGAGACCACCGCGGGGAGAGTTGCGAGCAGGGGAGAGGCAACGTCGAGAGGATTTTGGGGCGAGGCCCAATGATGATGATAGAGCGGCCCGAAGGTCCGTTATGATGACCCCAGGGCTCCTCTAGCTAATGCCAGGGGTGAGTTTGATGATTTCTGTTGTTGACTAGAGGCAATTCTATAGGGAGTGCCCGAGAGGATGTGAGTGTGGATCCAAGATGAGGGGATCTTGGAGCAGTGTATTGGGCTACCGGCGGAGTCGCGGACCTTGATTCGCAGAGCAACTGTAGCCAGAGTTGTGATGACTGGACGGTTTCTTCCAGGACTTGGGGGACTTGGAGTTGGTGGGGTACCTCCGCCAGAGGGAGGACCTAGTGCTAGAGCACTAGAGGTGCTCTGAAGGCTGCTAGATATGTAGTTGTGTATCTGATATATAGGCTAGTGAGCCCATTTTGTATAATTGTGACATCTAGTTTTGTATTGGTAGGGATGAGGTGATTCACCTTCCTATGGGCGATGTACTATTTTTGTAAACACTTTATGATATGTGGACTGATATATATATATATATATATATATATATATATGGATATACATTTTTGGATCTTTGTGTACATGTGTGATGTTTTTGTTGTTAATGATTCTGGTTTTTGATGTAGTGGATGATGTTTGATCTATATGTTGTGACATATCTCTGATGGTTTATGTGTATGTGAAGATGTCTTGATGTGATATATGCCAATCTAGTATAATGTTAGCCACGTTATCTGTTATTTGATTGAATTGTCTTGGGATATGTGTAAATTTAATGGAATCAAAATGTCGAGATAAAAGTCTAACTTGCAGGTATTTGCGAAAGAGGAAAGGATCACTGATGCAATATACATTGTTGAGTTGGAGGACGACAAGTTGGGAATATAATAAGACACGAAGGTGATGAATATGGAGATGATTGGCCTCAACGAGGAGACCAATGATGGTGGTGTAATCTGCTTGATTATTGGTGGTTGAGCCTAAACATATGTCGCTAGTGTGGAGCAGATCATGTGAAGGCGAATAGAGGGCCCAAGCAGCCGAAGCGAGATTCTGTGTCTAGCGGCTAGCTCCTTCGATGTAACCGATGTGGTAGGCCGATGGAGGTGGCATCTGTCAATAACACAAGTGATATATTAGACATGAGGTATGGATAAAAGAAGACTAAAAACTCTACAAAAGACGTACAAAAAAGAAAGAGCCTAGTGTAGTAGAACTATGCTCAGGCATAAAATTTATTTAAGTACAACCCGTTGATGGGTTCCTTGAGAGGATGGCCTTCGGGGGAGGCCAGGATGTATGCACCTTTAGTGAGGAAATGTTGGATAATGTATGGTCCATGCCACAAGGACTCGAATTTTCCATGGCCAAGGGTATCATGAGTGATATTGTAAGCGAGGACAAGGTCTCCTTCGTTAAATGAGTGAATGTTGACATGGCGATCAAAGGTGGCCTTTGATCATTTTTTGGGTGCTTCATTGTTATGTAATGAAGATCAATGATCTTCATCTCGAGATTCTAAGTTCAGCAAATGCTGCTCTATTGGGGTTGTGTTGGGTAATAGCTTAATAGTGGTGTGTAAGGTGGGAATTTCTCACTCAATGGGAAGAGTGGCCTCAACCCTGTGGACTAAATGAAAAGGTGTGAAACCAGTGGTAGTTTTGACTATTGTGTGATAAGCCTAGAGTGCGAAAAATAATGTATGATGTTAATTGGTTTTATGTTTGTTAAACATGCGTTGCAACATGGCTTTTAAGACCTTGTTAACTGATTCAACCTGTCCGTTGGACTGAGGGTAGTATGGTGAGGAAAACTCATGGGAGAAGCCTAACCAGGATGAGAGTTCCATGAAAATATCATTCTCTAAATGTTTACCGTGATCGGAGACTAGTTGGAGTGGTACGCCAAAGAGGCATATGACATGGTTAAAGAAAAAACGCGTTGTTGTGTCAGCGGTGTTGTTGAAGGTAGGCATGGATTCAACCCACTTGGTAAAGTAATCAACTACAATGACTATGTATTTGTGTCCATTGTTGGATGTAGGGTTGCAAGTCATGAAGTCTATGCCCCATTTACAAAAGGGACTAGCAGTGATGACTGGGTGTAGAAGAGAAGGTGGTGCGCGTGCCTTGTTAGCGTAAAGCTAGCTTTTATCACATCGTTTCACGACATGGATGCAGTCATGAAATAATGTAGGCCAAAAGTAACCTGCGTGGATGATTTCCTGAGCGATGGATAGCCTTGAGAGATGGCCTCTGCAAGCATCGTTGTGGCAGTTGTTCAAGACTATGTCAGCCTCATCAATGGTTAAGCAGCGACAGAGTATGGTGTCAACTCCTCACCGATATAAGATGTCCCCAATGAGAAGATAGCGAGGTTCTTAGTGAAGAATATGTCGACGATCATCTCTAGAGAGGTGGTTTCCAAATTTTTGTGTTCGGAGATAGACAAGAAGATCGCCATACCAAGGGTCATCTGAGGGGATAAAAAAAAGATGTTCATCGGAGAGGTTGGTATTGACCGGTGGACTGGTAGTTTCGGAGGGAAAAGCCGTGATAAGTTCTACGAATATGAGATCTTTCTTTCTCTTGGGTGTTGAAAATTTGAGATCGTGTTCCTGAAGGATGACGATCCATCGAGAAAATTTACCGTTAATTTGTCGATGAATGAGCAAGTATTGCATGGGGTTGGAATCTGCGATAACTTTGGTAGTTCGAAGAAGGATGTAATGGCGCAGTTTCTGTACTGCGAGGGCTATCTTTTCTTCGTGATTGTACTTCAAGGGTGTGCCTGAAAGGTTTTTACTAATGTAGTAAATCACATGTTCACGGGCATCATCCCCTATTTGGACGAGAACTCCTGCTACTGAAACGTCTGAAGCGATATATAGAGGAGATAATCACGGTTATAGTCAGGTGGACTAAGCAACGGGGCTTTGGAAAGAGCTGCTTTGAGATCATCAAAAGACGTTTGGGCATGGTTATCCCATCGAAATGGGATGTTGTGACTAAGTAAGCGAAGGAAGCCATGTGCACAAGAAGCGTAATCTGGGACAAAGCATCGTAAAAAGTTGGCTTTGCCTTGAAGGCTCTGTAGTTGGCGTAAATTATATGGTGGTGGAATTTCTATGATGTCTTGGACTTTGAGGGGGTCCACAGTAATGCCACATTGGGAAAATATGAAACCAAGAAGGCGCCCAACAGTGACGCAAAATACGCATTTGAGGGGGTTCAAGCGGATATTGCACTGATGACACCTGTGGAAGATTACTCGTAGATCATCAAGATGCTGAGTGTGTTTCTTAGACAGGGTGGTGAGGTCGTCTAAGTATGCGAGGATGATATGAGCCAGATAGGGAAACATGTATGTCATGGCCTGTTGGAAAGTGGCGCCGACATTCTTGAGGCTGAATGGCATGACACAATATGAAAAGGTGCCCCAAGGGGTTGTGAATGCAGTTGTGTACTGATAAACGGGGTCAATTTGGATTTGGTTGTAACCAGAGAAATCGTCCATGAAGGAAAAAACCTCGTGACCTACGCAATCATCGATTATTTGGTCGATGAAGGGTGTTGGAAAGTTTTCTTTGGGACAAGCATGATTGAGGTCGTGGAAGTCCGTACAAACATGGATAGTGCCCTGTTTTTTGTTAACAGGGACAGGGTTGGAGACGCATGACATATAGGCTATGGGGTAAATGAACCCTCTAGCATGTAGTTTGTCAATATCGACTTTGATGGCCACTTCTTTGGATGGGTGTAATAGTTGTTGTTTTTGGCAGATGGGTGTGATATCAGGCCAGGTGTCTATTCGATTTTCGATAATAGAGGGATCAAGTCCAGGCATATCTGTTTATGACCATGAAAAAATGTCGCAGTATTCTTGGAAGAGGGTTTTGTAGGTGGTGAGTTATTTCAGAGGACATGCAACGCCAATGGTGATTTCCTCTAGAATTCCAGATTTGATAGAAATATCTATTTTGATGGTTGGAGATATATTGGCCATATTGCCTTCTTAGAAAGTGTCGGTGGCAGGGATATGGTTATTGAACCAATCTATATGCCCTCATGGTAGAAAATATTTTGTTTCGACTGCATATATGGGGTGCTGGTTAGGAGGTGTGAAGGCTTCTTGTGAAAGAAAGAGCACTCTGTGGTGGAGCGCATCCCATGGGTAATCGGGGGTAGTTAAATCCTTGAGGATATCTTCATCACAATGAAACTGGCGTGAAGATAGGGGATCGAGAGGAGTGATCTCGGTGACTGTCACTGTGGCGTTATCTCCTTCTGATAAAGACGTAGGGGGATTGATGGGGGGGGGATTGCGATGGTTTGCTCGACATAAACCAAATATCCAGATATTGTGGGTTAAAAATGGTAGTCGGGCGTAGAATGTTTGTGGGGAACTGAATTGGAGAATTGGGGGGATTTGGGGGTAACTCTTCATATAAATCATCTAGGAACCAAGGGGGAGAAGGGAGTGCCTCATGTTTTGGTGGGAAGACATGAACCATATCAATTGATGGGGTAAGGGTATTTATTGGGTCTGTTGGAGGAGGGGGGGTATGATTTTGAATAGGGGCTAGTTGATGACACATGTATTCAATGATCATAGGACATTGATATGTGAAATGGTCAAGTGATTCATGTAGAGAGCAAAGGAATCTCATGCGTTCATTGACTGAGGTTGTGAAATAATGGATGTCGGTGACAGGATTTGAGGTGGGTGTTTGCTGAAAGATATCTCGTACAACTGTTAGTGTCTGTCAAAATTGAGGTAGCGCTGGATAGTGGTGTGTGTAATGGCCATATTCTGAATAGATGGCGCATGCGAATTTGGTTTGCAGTCCTTTGTTACTTGTGTTCTATGAGATAGTGACAATATTGGAGGAAGCAATGAGTGGTGGTGGTGCTCGAGGGAGTTGGATGAGATTACGTAATTCGGGGAGAGATGGGAATTTGTTGGTGGGGTGTCCATCTTTCTTGCATAGTGCACAAGGAGGTGGGACACATGGGGGAAGTGGAGTTGTGGGTTTCTTCTTCTTTCACTTGCCGCCATCTGTAGCAGGGGGGTTAGTGAGTGGGGGTGTAGGGGGTATGGTGGGAGTGAGTATGTGAATCCACATTGGGATTCCTTCTATTTGGGGAGGGAGGGATGGTTGAGGAACCCTATCAGGTGGATGTAAATACCAAACTGGGATTGCCAACACCATATTAGGAAGGGTAAGTGTTGCATCGACCTGGAAATCTTGTACACCTGGTGGGGGGTAAAAGAAAGGGATTTGGGTAAGGTCTTGGGGGACTACTTCCCAAATCGGTATCTGGCACTGGGGAAGATCAGGAATGGGTTGAGCTAAATTAGTTCCAGGGGAGTCACGAGGGAGAAGTTTTGTGACTAGTGGGATGTCAAGGATGAAAGAGGCCTCGGCGGAAGGGAGGTTAGTTTCAGTTGTCGTTCCGTTGGAGGATACGACACATACTTGTGAAGAGGGATGGAGGAGCGATGGTGCTTTGTGGTAGGTTCCTAGCAAGGATGGGTATTTGAAGATTCTGGGGCCCATATTAATGAGTGGATAGGCATCGAGATTAGTGTGGATAAAATAGAGGATGTTATCGATGTTGGATGAAGGGTTAGGCTTGTAATGTGATACTTGATCGATGGTAATGATATTTCCATCATGGGGAAACATCATGGTCCGAAATATAAAAGAGACAACGACGTTCATAGCATACATGTAACTGTGACCGAACAAGATATTGTAGTCGAGCGGGGCGTCAATAACCTCAATTTCAATCAAAACAGTTTTTCCCTCAAGCTCGACAAGGAAATTTTGTAAGAGTCCTTTGGGGGATAAGGGTTTGCCATCGTAGGCTCTTAAGGTAATGGCAGATGGTATGAGTTCAGGGGACCCAAGTTTCTACCATACGGATTTGGACATGATACACGTGGATGCACCTTCATCAATGATGCATCGGTGAACTGTAATGTTCCGAATTTTTACAGGGATTTGAAAAGCGATAAGAGTAGGGAGGCAAGGTTCTCTGTTGTCGAGGTCAAATGTGATGAGTCGGGTATTGGCTGGGTCGACTGCTCCCAGGATGGAAAGTAAGGACTTCTGCTGTGTGGAACAAGTTTGAAGGACCTCTAAGACTGACATGGCAGTCGGGGATTGTGCCAAGCCATCGACCAAACTGTAATTATGAGCTGCCCTAGATTGAGGATTGTGGACATTCCTGTGTAATGGGATGCGAGGAGTACGAAGGGAGGTTTCAGTATTAGGGTGAGGAATTATGAGAGGGATCCTGTTGTGACTGAAATTTATTCTTAGGTAGTGGGAGCAGATTCAGGGGGTGTTCTCTACTGATGACTGCGTGTTTGCAGAGGGAATTCTTCCTCATTGGTAAGGAGGATAGTGCTATCAACAGAGGTGCCCATATTGGGATACTGTCCCAATTATGGTGGGGTAGGCTGCATGTCTGGTTGGGTATTTATGACCCCTTGGTGTGGGATGGGGTTTTGTAGTACAGTTGGGGGTGGTTGTTGTACATATGGTTGTGGGGCTTGCTGAGGTGTAGGCGGTGCTAAGGGACATGGTCCATTCACATAATCTTTCATCCGTTTAAAGTCAACGATTTGGGGGAAATGGTGAGTATAGTGACCAAACTCACTGCAAAGGGCACAAGGGAAGGTGGTCCTAACATTGTTGATGTTCCTTCCTTGACGTTTTTTGTTATTTCCCCCTTGGGGATTTTGGTTCCCCTGGTTTTGGTTGCCCTCGACAAACTGGTTCTGAAGGGGTTGGTTCTGGTTTCCTCCTAGTCCCATATTATTATTGTTCCAATTTTTTCATTTCTTTTTGGTATTGTTTGATTGATGGGGTGGATTTTCCCTGTTCAGCTATTCAAAATTTTGATATTGCTGAATGGGAGAGGGTTGAACAAAATTAACCCCAACATGTGGTGGAGCCATAGGCTGTTGGGGGCCAGAAAATGGAAAGTACATATTGTGTTGAGACGATTCTCCATAAGGTACATAGGAGGGAGTGGCGTTTTCACTAGTACTTAGGGTATAGGTTAGGGTAGAGGAAGTACCAACACTTGGTTGGATAGGTGGGCGGTTTAGGGGTGCCGACGGGGGTCCACTTATGGGTGGAGTCAGGGAAATAGGGTATGGTTGTTGATAAGGTGGAGGAGGATAATAAGGGATTCCTCCATATGCGATGGATATTGAGGTGAACCATACATGGGTGGTTGTTGAGGCGGTGGGTTATGGTGTGTAGTGTTACCAATCAATCCGTTTGTTGAGTGAGACATCCCAGGTTTGTCTTGGCCAAATGACATGGGTTTTGGGGCATCCGAGAGTACCGTGTATAGGTATTCATATTGGGCATAAATGAGTTCGAACTATTGGATTTTTCTAATGGCTTCTTCTTCGGTCTAGGGGAAGGTGGCAGCCACATCTTTGTCAAGGAGGGAAATAAGTGATTTGAGGAACCAATTGAGACACTATTGGGGGGTGGTGTCATCTTTGCAAAGGCTACGCCACTGACGCCATTCGTGGATGTGGTCGAAAATATGTGTAGAGGCGGTTTGTTTGAAATCTGAGAGTAGTTCAAGGCCATTATCATGACGAATGGGTAATTGAAAGAAGGTAAAAAATGATTTGGCCAAGGATTCAAAAGTCACATGGGACCCGTATTTTTCTTCGACATACCATTTGGCGGATGGGCCAATGAGTGTACATTGAAATAACCTTAATTGGATGGAATCGTCCATGATGTTGTTCGAAGAACACCATAGGTGAAATGTCATGATATGGTTGGTAGGATCATCTCCTGCTTTTCCTTCAAACTTGGGGATGTCTAAAGGGAGTTTGGTAGGGATTGCAGGCCATGTGGGGTTGTGAAATATGGGATCATTGGTGAGTTTAGTCAGATCCAGTATGTCGAGGGAGGCTAAATATGGCATATGGGGGGGTGGCGTAGGATTAGTTCTGACCATAGTTTGAGTTTTCTGAGTACCTGACCCTTCCAGGGGGCTAGGTGGGTTTGTACTTCCCCCTTGAGAGGAATTTGGCTCCCCGCTTCCATGTAAAGGAGAGAAAGTGGAAGATGGACCTTGGGAATTGGACCCAAGTAAGGTGGAACCAAGCAAAGCGGATCCAAAGATAGTGGCACTCACAGGAGTGTGAGAAGGTGGAGCCGATGAGTTGAAAAGATGAGGAACTCCCCCTAGAATAGGAGGGAGGTTTAGCAAGTGTATGGAATGACAAGGGTTCTTTGGGTCCCCTATGATGTCCGACTAGCTGAGAGAAATACATAAACAAGATCCTTTGCTGCAATTTTTTGTACTTTACACGATATATATCCAAATCAAATGTAATCAGAAGTGCATCATACATAAAGTGTTTTGATAAAGAATCATATATATGGATAGGTGGATTTTTTCTGCGTGGGGGAACAAAGAAAAATAAAATCTTGTGTCCTAAAAGATGTAACGTCCTTCCTCTCAAAATAGCACTGGACCTTCCAATAGCACTCGACAATGGGGTCTGAAGCCACCGGAAGAGAAACTAGTGAAGGATGAAGAAATCAGTCATAATGAGGGGTAGAGGGGTCATATCTGGAAAGAACTGGTGATATTTCCCAATAGCCACACAAAATCCGATCAAGGTGCAATTGCAGCCCACAATTGCCACCTGGGTAGATGTTCTAAAATTTGGTCACTAGGTACCTCGGTCAAAGTGCGACATTTAGATTTTCAGCCTAAGAAATGGGTCAGGGGCTGGATCCCATCCAAGAGGTGGGTGCCTCAAGGGGGGAAGCACAGAACAACCAGACCTCGGCCTTCAACCCTTCATGGGTATCTCCCTGCCTTATGGTGTTAGGAACACTTGACTTGGAGGATTTAAAGTTCCCTATTTGACAACTTCTATTGTTTTGCAAATGTGAGAACCAGATAACGGGGAGTCATTTGGATGCCTATCCCAAAAATCCTACCTAGACTAAAATATTTCTTTTGGCACCTCATGTGGAAGAAAACTTAGTGAGTTTTTAGAAAATTTTTAGATGTGGTTGTTTGAGAGATTGGGGGTGTGAGCCAATCTCGTTGAAATTGAGTGGGAGTGGATAGTTTCGTCAAGAAAAGGGTGGGGTGTTTCAGAATCCCTTTAGAGGAAACTTACTTCAACCTCCACGTTTTGAGAATAAGACTATGTGAGTGAGAAGTCACTTTTGTGTGTGAATGAGTGAAAGTGTGCCATTTTTTTAATGAATTAGGTGTCCCCTTGTTGCATGTGGACTTTCCTTGGTCCTTACAAGTCTTTTATTACCTATTTAACTAAATGCCATTGGTACAACCTTGTGGAATTCAAAATTCCCTAGGAAGCTAGCATGTGGACATGTGGGTCCTTTACTATTCCTTTAACTCCCTAATGTGATTTAATCTAAGAAAGATTTGAAACTATCCTAGATTGTGATCATGTGGGCATGTATGGACCTGTTACAAAACCTTTAAACTTCCCTAGTGGTTTAATCTAAGAAAGTAAATTTCAACACTATCCTATATTTGTAGCATGTGGGATTGTATGGGCCCATTACAATCTTGAGATGTGTTTGAAAAATAAAATAAGAGGAGTCCCGAAGGGGGCTATTGTCCTCTCCTAAAGATTTTATCTTTTTAAGGGAGATGAAATTGTCTTTCAACCTCTTTCTGATTCTCAAGATCACTTTGGAGCACGAGAGAAGAGCATACTCAATATTTGATATCCAACTTCTAGTCCCAATGCAAGTTTTATATGTGATGTAGAATGATTCCAACTTTTAGTCAAAACAAGCCATCCATGTGGAGAAATAAAAAGTAAAAAGAGGAAAAATAATGATTTTTAATGCCTAAGTGCCTATGTGTTTTGACTAATCCCTTTATATGAGAGGGAATGTAAGTGTGGTGTAGATTACAATATGCAAGGAATCATCTTTAATAAGGTTATGGGCCTTCAACAAATCATTAAAATATTACAATGTGTGCTTTTTGCACAGGTGCATGGGTTTCAGACTAGACAGAGGCGCTCTAAGCACCAATGCATGAACTAAAAAAGATTTTTGAGCACAGGTGTGCAGAAGGCGCGGAGTAATGCAGTGTTTTTGGCGCACGTGCGCACAATGCGTGACCATGGGCCAATAAACCCACGCACAACTGTCACACGACCGTGAAGCAAATATCGGATGGAATTCTCCTAACTCAACTTTGAATTTGATGTTTTGCACGTCGGCTTGGGCCGATTATGGTACCTGCAGGTTAATTAAGTAAAAAGAAGAGCTAAAATAACCCAAATTGGGTAGGAAATTGATACCTTTCCCCAGTGGAGTCGCCAATCTATTGAGCCACTTTTTTCCCCTAAATGAGAAAAACAGAGGTGCTTACAAGCTTAGTTGGGTTATCCAATCAAGACAATAGTAAAGGAAAGGGTTAGAAGAATAAACATAAAAGACTAAACTAAGAAAGGAAAAAAAACAATTAACTATTGTGCATAAGAACATAAGAACAAGAAACAAAAAAGACTCATGTCACCAATGGAAAGGATTGTATTAGTGAAAAGAAAACACCAAAGAGAAAGGGGACTTTGGGTCCCTTCTTCCTCGAACGGAGGGCTCTTGGACCCCCAAGATTGAGAACTTCTTACAACTTGAAAACTTGAAAGAAATGGTGAAAGAATCCCAAGCTAACCCACTCAAAAGGTGATGTGGATTGCCCAAATGTAATGGTGCTAGTATGCTCTTGATGAGAAAAGAGGTTTCCCCAAGAGAATAGCAACAACATAACCTTGCAAATGAATTCCTTGAAAATGTAGTGCACCCATGGCCTTGTTTTATAGCACCACTTTGAGGTATTGTTCAACTAGATTTTAGTGTGAAAAGGGGTTGTTTAGGGAATCTTTAGGTCTTTGACCAACCACCAAGCAGGATCCAGCTGAGATTTGGATGTCAAATTGACTTGGAAGCTGAACCATGAGACAGTGGGAGGTCGACCAATATCAAAAATGCGTCGATCTCAGGTGTGCGCAGCTTTTAGCGTCCACATTCGTGCCTCATGCACATGTGTGCTTTTCCTGCATTTCTTGATGGCAGATGTGCATGTGCGCCCTGTATAGTCATAGCGCATCTTGATTTTATAACTGGTTGTATAGTTTTGGACGTTTTGGAAATGTTTTTTTGGTAATTTTGGTCCATGGGTGGACTCGTAGCTGTTTGAATATGTTGGATTCCTGTAACCATTTGCGGATGAAATTTCAGTGATAACAAGCATGTTGGTGATATTTTTTATGATTTCAACCAAATTTGGGATAAATATTCTCAGAAAATTCACTTTGCCCAGGAAATATTGTACTTCCTTTTTACTTCTAGGTATGCCAATTTTTAGGATTACCTCAACTCTGTTGGGGTCTACCTTTATCCCTTCTTTTGAAATAATGTGTCCCAACAATTTTCCTTATTCCATGGCGAAATTTGACTTCTTAGGATTTAATGAGATCTCTAACTTTCTATGTTTTTGAAATTTCCTTCTGATATGTTTGAGGTGTTCCTCATCTGAGGTAGAATGCACAGTGATGTCATCTAAGTATATAAAAATGAATTTGTCTTTTTAATCAACAAAATCTATGTCCATAGCTCTTTGAAATGTTTCCCCTGCATTCATAATCCCAATCAACATTTTGGCATACATGGATGTTCCCCGTGGTGTGGTAAACATTGTCTTCTCCTGATCTTCAGGGTGTACCATAATCTTATTGTATCCAAAGAAACCATCTAACATTGACATCTTCTAAGATCCCACCACCTTCTGTAAAATATGATCCATTTTGGGAAATGGGTAGTTGTCCTTAAGAGATACCTTATTCATGTTCCTGAAATCCACACACAACCTGATTTCTCCACTCTTTTTTCTAACGGGTACCATATTTTCCACCCATTTTGAAAACCTTAGGGACACTATGATTTTGGCTTCAAATAGTTTCTTCACTTCTTTCTCTATCAAAGGCAACAGTAAAGGATTTATCCTTCTCAATTTCTGTTTGAATGGTTTGTGATATTCCTTTATTGGGATAACATGTTGGATTATACTGGTATCATAAAATTTCAGCTCATCATAACTCCAAACAAAAACATCATATAACTCTTTCATTAATTTGACATACCTTTCCTTGACTTCAGGGATGAGATTTTTGGACAACTTGACAATTTTTGGATCTTCTGGAGTCCCAATATTGCAATCTTCCACATCCCATTCATTTACTGTAATATTTGGACTTCTAGCCACATCATTATTATCAAAGAGTTTCTCCAAGGGGACCAAACCTTTGGGAATGATGTTTCTCTTTAGTTGAATGATATCGCTACCTACAATCGGATTGTCAAAATACCCTTCCTTTGTGAAAGAGCTGCATCCACCTCATCGTCACAGTATTTATCATCAATGTTTTAATTCTCGAGCTCATTCTCCATCTTGAGGAATATTTCTATCTGTTTGTCGTCCTCAAAAACTTTCCAGTGCTTCATATTATCTGGTACTGCTGGCCTATACTTGACCTCAACCTTGTATCTTTTTTCAGGGAAAATTGGAACTTTGAAAACTGTTGCTGAAGTAGCCAAGGCATCAACAACCCAATTCTATTCTCTTGGAATTGCTGAAAGATTACATTCTGGAAACCTCTCAAGGAGGTCTAGTACTAGATTTCTATAAGCTCTCAGTTTGGGGTTTTTTTCTTGGTATATGCCTTTGATTTGATTTATAATTAGCTCAAAGTCTCCATGTACAACAATTCTTTTGGCACCCAATTATTCCAAAACTTTCAACCCCAATATTAATGCTTCATATTTAGCAACGTTATTTGTGCATTCAAACACAAGATTATAAGAACATAATTTGGAGTGTCATTTGGGATGATTGATCTATATGCCAACTCCATCTCCTTCTCTGCATGAAGCTCCATCGAAATTAATTTTTCATATCTGATCCTCCTCATCATCTTGCTACTCTGAAAACTCCTCTATTTGCTGGTCAGGCTTGTCTTTGTTAGCCATAATGATATATGTTTCCTCTTCTTCGGAGCATGGGTCATTGAAGAAAATAAAAGACCCCAATTCAGTTTCCACTGAATAGATAGGATGATTGTTAGGATGTGATTTGGTGTTGACCATGTATTTAAGCAAAACCTCTCTGTACAATATTTTATCTTGACCAAAGACATGAATAGTGGATTTCCCTTTGGAGGGTTTACCTTTGGAGGATTTGGAGGTACCTTTTTATTTCTAAGGTTGTATTGTCTTTGGAATTGCATGATGGAATTTTGCAATCTTGTATTGTAATCTTCCCTTTCTACCGATACCCTTTCTTCTTCATCTTGCAAAAGGATCTCACTTGCATCCATGAACTGGTCATGTTCTTCTTTAGTCAAAATCACTTATGTTTCTTTATCATCATAGAAGTTCATGTTGTCTTCAAAATATCCATCATAATTTTCATCTATATAATTATTTTGAAAATGAGGCCTTATTTGTTGATCTCCCTGATTTCCTTGATTTCCCCGATTCGCCTAATCTGCTTGATTTGCATGGTTCCCCTAATTTCCTTGATTCCTTTTCTCTCTTGGTCAAATTTGGGGGGATCACTAGTATTCTCGTATTTATGGGTGGACCATCATCCTATTCTTTGGGGTTATCCCTGTTACCCAGAGCCATTCTTTCCATCATTATTTCCATGTTTCTCATCATTGCCTAAAACCTTTCTTCTGATGTTTATGATGTTGAAGGCCGTGCTTTATCCTAAGTTCTGTTTGTGTCCCTGCTAGAGTTAGTTTTCATCTTCCCTGAAGCCACTAAGTTCAATTCAACCTCTATGTCATCAGTCATCATACCATCTAATGTGGTAGATCTTCATTCTCATAATAATAAAGAAAAGTCACTTTCAAAAGAATCAACATATCTGAGTTGAACAACTTTATGGGGGAGTTTTACCTTAGCAGGAATTGCATTATAGACCTTCATGAATTTGGCTGAAAACTCTTGCACTTTTTCGTGAGGTGACCTCTTCATGTTGTTGTACTGGGTCAACAATTGAAGAGGATTTTTATTATCCCCCCATTTTGCAAGGAAGATTGTCTCAAAGGATTTAAAATTTGCGATACTAGCTGGTGGAAGGGCTCTGAACCACTTCCTCACTTCTCTTGCAATACTTTGTGTAAACAACCTCATATTCACATCTTCAAAGTCCACCTCTTCCAAGTATATGAAATCATTAAACCAATATATATGCTTCTGAGCTGATATGTTACCTTCAACATCATATAGTTTGATCCGTAGGTTGTAATCTTGAGGCAAATCATGTAGTTGAGAAATCAGTATGAGGGGAGAAAATTTGGCTACCATAGTTGCTATGAGGGGTTATAGTGGATGTTGGTTCTGAGCGGGGATCACTAAAGGCCTAGCAGATGCATCTAGAATCAAATCTTGGAATCTCTTTTCGTCAAAGATAGTCTCACTTAAACAAGATTCAAACTTAGTTTTGAATAAGACTTGCTCAAATTTCACATCAAACTTGAGGTATTCAATGCTAGTCACTCAGTCCTTGGGAAGGGACATATATCGGTCTGGATGCAACACTGGGGTACTGGATTTTATTTTCTTTTACATACAAGCTTTTTAGGGTCAGACTCAGGGATTGCAGCTTATGGGTCTGGGTTGCTCCTGGTGTGGATTTTCTTAGGAGCCAGGATTTCTATCTCACACGGTGTGGTGCAAATGGTATCTGAGTAACGAAGTCTCCAGAGTGAAAATAATCTCAGCCAATAAGGTATTTGATCCACTGTCACCCTCAGGGATCAAACTAAAGCTTTAAGTCATTTTTCCCAGGGAAGATTTTTCAATTGCGTCCCCGACAATGATGCCATAATGTTAGAACTATGTAAATTTTGTCCAGCTGATAGAAAAATGATAGAGGTAACTGTTTCAACCATATTTAGAGTTAAATCCCTAGCCTGCTCAACTTAGAGAGGGCTCTCTCGTGTCACTTGATATTTATTTGATAATCAGTGGCTAGATTTAGTTTATTTTGGGGGTTTTTAATAAAGTTGTTGGAAATGAAGGGGAGGAACATTTGGGGCTATGGAGTCAAAATTATGAAAGTGAATGAAAACAATGATCACCCGGTAGAACTATCCAAAGGATAAAGGATAAATGAGGCGATGAATCTGAGTTATATTTGAATTTAAGTAGAGTGTAGGAAGATGGAGAAAACAAATAACTGCATCAGAGCATTATTGAAATGAATTCTGAATTCGTTAAGAAGAAAATTACACAGTTTAAATTGCTTAAGCCAAGAGCATCATAAGATGAATTATGGGCCTTTAACTCGCCAATTTAAATAGAAGAAAATGAAAATGAAATAAAAGATCACAAGAAATACATACAATGAAGGAAGACAAAGTTCATATCACCACCATTAGAATCTTTTCATAGAGACTTCAAAGCTTATGCATATATATTCAATTCAACTTCATAAATTTACAATAGAGTTCGAAACAAACAAAAAGGTTCACTTGCACTTATGCCAACATTAATTCATTCAAATGTCACAGTATATATACAATTCGATTACAATGGCTAAAACTGAAATGTTTCAGCTTCTAAAACTGATTATAATAATTTCAATTGATAGTTTCTATATATGAACCGATTTACAATGATTAAACAAAAAGAAATTTCAAAACTACGGACAAATTTCTATGAGTTCTTAGCTTCCTTTACGACATTTGTCTTGCCCTGATCTTCTGTCGAACTTGTTGGTTTGGTGACACCGGGAGGTTACTTAATCGTAATCGTGACTCCTGGAGGTTACTTAATCAGAAGGAATATCGTAATCCATCATCTCCTTTATCAAAATCTCCAGGTCAATGCATGTAGCATAGGACATAGTCAGAAGCCCAATTTTCACTCTTTTAAACTGACTCAAAATATCAAAGTTCGCTACCAAATACTCTACCAAACTTGGGCCTTTCAGAATTTCCTCCATAGCTTCAAATTTGGAATGATCCATTCTACAATGAATGAGGATAGAATTGTAGTCTTATTGATTGTATAATTTACCTTTTCCATCCCAAAATGGTGGGAGGCCCTTGATAAAAAATTATTCAAATGTATCCTTAAACTCCTGTATACTATGCTCCATTTGCATAGCTTTGTTTTGAAATGATTTGAGCAAGTTGTTCTTGGCAATGGTCCTCTTGGCCCAGATGATCAACGTAGTTCTGTCCTTTACTCCAATAGTCTGAAGATCATCAATGGGCACATAATTCAACAAATCAATAATGTTCTGGGCCCATTTCGAGGGTTTCTTGGCTAATGTTTCATTAACAATAGTACACCTACTTTGGGCCGTGGTAGCCACACTGTCTTTGTCATTTATAAAATTCATATAAATCCTGAACTTAGCAGCCTCTGTAGCAATAGCATCCCAGATCACATGTTTAGCTCCTTGTAACAATGTTTTACCTTTTAACCTCATTTTCATCTTATTACTCTCTCTTGCAAATCTTGATTCTCTCTTTGGAGTTGAGCCATCTCTTCATCTTTTATTTTCATCTCTTTTTTCATATTTTCTAAGACCTCCTTAAGGATTTTGATTTCCCCTGTCTGTAAAATTACTTGGGACATAGCTTGAACCAATCCATCAGTACTAAAGTATCCAACTTCTATATTAGAATTTATAATAACAACCATTTCTGTTGTTGCTACATGTCCCTGTAACCAATTTGCTTTCTCTTTTTCTAGCTGCAACACTTTAGCTTTGTAATTTAATGCTTCTTATCTAAATGTATCCTTCTCTTTCTCTAAAGAAAATAGCTCTGTTTTCTATGGATGTTCTATGGAGAACATATTCATCTTCTTCTTTAGACTTTGGATCATTTTCTCTCTCTCATCTAAAGAAGCCTTTACCCCTTGAGGGCCTTCAGATTCCAATCTTTTGACCTATGTTTGCCAGGATTTGTTGGATGCTTCTCCTGCTTCAATTGACCATCTAATTCGAGTGCATGTGTTGTCAATATTGAAACCCTCAAGCCTAAAATCATGTAGTCTGAATATAGCATGTCATTGGAATTCCTGTGAAACTTTACTTTGTCTGGGGCACCAAAATTTGCATCTTAATTTCAGACACTTTATCATCATGTACTATTGCTATATTAAACGTCTTTATTTCCACATCCCTGACTGAGAAGGGAAGACTTATGCTGGGATATATTCTCCACTTCCAGAAACAAGTCTCTTATTTCACTATTGTCCATGCTTCCCTTCACAACATACTGGTTCATTAAGTCTTCTTTGGACTAATAAACTGCCCCAGGTGTCTTGCTATATACATGTTTCTTGTTGTTGAAAATACTTGAGCTACTTTCACTTTGTGGCATGCTTCATGTACCAGCCTCTTCGTTCTTGGTTTCACTTTCCACCATCTCCATGCTCATTTTCTCTTTAGGCTCTTCTTCTTCCAGGTCCACTACCTGAGAATATGGTGTGATTTTCCTTTCCTTGAGAATATGTTTCTGACTACTGGCACCCAGTTCCTCTGAACTACTCCTCTTGTTATAAACACTCACATTTGGAGATTTAATAATCAACTTTGGAGAAGTTTTCTATGTCTGGATCTGCTGAGGGACATACTCTATTTGTTGTGTATGATCAAGCTACAAAGTGACTTCCATATTTGCACAGGCTTCCAAGTTTTCCAATTTGTCAAATTCTTCAACTTGCTCATGTTCGTAAGGGATTTGTATGCTCATCAGTATTCCCTTAGATATGATATGATGTGGGTCATATATCCTCCCTTGTAGTTGTGTAAACCCCAATTCACTGATTTTTTCTTGAATCTGAGGTAAACAAGACCTGGTATTTACCACAAAGGTCCCTACCATGAAAGGGAATTTTAAGTTAGATGCCTTGTGCATTTTCAAAAAATGATCTGTCTATGAAATGATCCTTTGTCTGATGAACTCTAAGGAAAAGACTCTGGAAGTCAAAAAAAATGGTAAAAGGTAAGGTCCTTCTTGATAATTGTATACCCAAATTACAGTAGACTGTAAAAACAACATCCAATCTCCCACCCTGTTTTCTGGATTAGGTTGTAAATAATTTTTCATTTCTTCGAAAACCATTGGCAGGTCCGTGCCGAAGATGATACTATAAACCCTGGACATAATCTTGTTTATGAAAACAAGCATGGTGATTCTTTTTCATTCAATCGAAATGAATGATGCTTCAGGGAATTTGGTCTTATTTGATTCCAAGATCATTCTTAGCAAGTGTGTGTAGTACATAAAGTGTCTCAATGAATTGAAATTTACCAGCTATTGGTGCATATTGTCAGCGATGAACTTGTCAAAACTTATACAAAACAACTAACTAGACTCTAACATAAAAAAGGTCAACAGGAAACCTGACACAGATTCTACTATAAATTTGTCGTTATCCAACCCTAAAATTTGACTAAGTAGGGAACAAGCTCACTGGACTTCAATAACCATGACACTTACACTGACAGGTAATGACATATTTTCAAAATGGTGTTAATGTTTAACAATGGTTTGCAGAAATAGTGTTTTTACTTTGGGGGGACAATCTTGGTAGACTGTGATCATTTTCTCTTCCTTGAAGGGCACTGACACAGTGGGGGAAGACTCTGGTATGTTGAGGGTGTGTCTAATTGACGTACTATCTATTTCTCATAAGACCTTTGATCCTAACTTATTCAAAATGACCTTTTCTTCCAACGAATACTGTTCTGCACACCAACTTATGAACTCTGGAAAAGGGAAAATGAATTCTATGACATAAGGGGTAATGGAATCTTGGGCCGCTTCGAGGAATGGTGTCCATTTTCCAACATTTTCTAGCAAATTGGATCTGGACACGGAAACGGGTGAAACTTTAATTTCTGTGTCAAAAACATCAGAATCCCTGTCAATTAGGGCTTATTCTTTAGAGGCAGAGTCTTTATCTTTCATGGATAAAATGATCGAGTTGGTGGCCATGATGAAAAATACATGTAACTTCACGAATAATGTGCGAAACTGGTTCACTCTTGAGATTTAATTTTGAATGGGGGGTTTTTGCAACTTTTCAAACATTCGAGTGCTTTGAAATATTATAGAATAATGAGTTGGGTCCCTCCTTTTATATGGGGTTTTCAATATCGAGGATTGGAAAGAACAGTTTTGGGTAGACCTCTTTTCACCCTGATGTACCTCTAGTGGTGCCACACATCTATGAAATGAAACCATGGTATGTTCCTCGTCCCGCTCTCACATAATTAAACCTCATGCTATTTCACTGCACTATATGGGTCTTGGCCATTGGTCTGGGCCACTTCAAGATCTATGGCCTGCTAGGCCCCACCTTTCGTGCCTCCACTATATTTATCCATATGCCGCCATATGCGACCTTATCCTCCAAACTATCACGCTTCCATAGCGATGTATCTCTTTGCTATATGTTTGAGACTTGGATCCTATTTGAAAATTGTTATGGTGATAACACACCCTGCTCCTGACCCTTCTTGCGATTTAGATCCATCAAAATATAGGGTCCAAACGTGCGGGCACCATGTATCAACTTCCCCCCTCCTATTACTTTCCTTTTTTCCTCTTGCTAGTTTTGTGATTTCTAACGCAAGTTCTTGGTAGAAGAGGGTTTCTTCCGCCTCTGTCGACAAATCCTCTTGAAAAATCATTTCGGATTTATGAGTGAGAGGGACATCAGATGAGAGAGGGGAGAAGTTCCCGAAGTAGGAGTCATAGGAATAATTGCCTAGCACAGGGAAATCCACCGATGAGGGTTCGTTTAGGGTTTCTAGGTCAGTGACAATATGTTTAAGATATCTTTCCCTATCAATTATGATCATATTTTTGTTTCCCTTTAATGGTAGCCAAAGATGTGCCTAGTCGGTACTAAAGTATCTGTTTAACTTCTCAGACCAATCTCATCTTAATAATAACCCATAAGCTTTTGGAATGTCTACTACAATGATGTCAATCACTTGCACAAACTTAGGATGGGTCACTATTTTGATCATCACATATTTGAGTTCTCCCATGACCTTGACCTGGGCTTTGTCTAGTTGTATTACATGTTTGTCACTTTTGAGAGGGACAACATTTAGGTTTTTGCAAATAGACAGTGGCATAACATTAGAGGAGGCTCCTGAATCAACCAAACAATTATGGAGGTTTCTGTTGAAGACTTCAAACATTAATAGGAATTCTATAACAAAAGGTTTTCCCTTATTATCTTTAGAACATGCATTCATAGTTGGTTTATTTACTAGATCTGAGGGGGTTATATTTCTTCCCTGATCATTGCTTGTTGTAGGATTCTCTACAGATTTCAAAGATTGTAGTAGGAAGTCTTCTTGCTGAGGGATTTTACATAAGTCCATAACTGAGATATTAGCCTTCAACGTCTTCAAATCTTCAACTACATTGTAATCTAGATTGGGAGATTCTCGAGTATGGATGCTTATAGGGTTCTTACGGGGAGAAAAAGGTTCTTTCGGGTGATCGGGAGTTGATATTCCTCCTGACATTTGGGTAGTAGTAAGGTCATTTGAGACAATTTGACCCCTACTTCGTGTTTGCACAACCAAGACTTCGACGGGTGGTTCTTGAACCTCAAACAAGTTGTCAGAAGGCATGGCTAGGTTAGGATCCCTTATCAACATGGTTGTTTCTTCTTGTGGAGCGATTTCTTCCTGATCGATGATATTCATACTGGAGCCGATTGATTATTTGGCGAGGGAGAAATCGTATAAAAATAAGTTGGCCATCAAATTCATGGCATGCACCCATTGAGGGAAGTCTATTTCAAAGTGGTTTTCTTGGTGATAAGTATAGAAGGAATTAGATGCTACATTTCCAAGATCAATATTTAAGTTATCTGGGGGAGGTTCAATTGTTTTGAATGGTGGGTTCCTTTTAAATAAAGGCTTATAGGGCCTTTGACCTTGGTTTCCCTCCCCTGCACTTCTCTTCATGTCTATGATTTTATTAGATGGTGTTTTGACCATGCGTTGTAGGTCTTCTATGTCTCCATTAACCTTTTTAGGACCTTTTTCTGTTTGTTTCCCTATGGGTTTAGTTAACAAGAGTCCTCTTCTGGGAGGAAGTTGAAATTCCTTCTTAACTAAAGAGACCTGGCCTTCTTTAAACCCTTTCATCTGGACCTCTATCATTTTGGCTTCTTCAAAATTCTCAACTAGGGTTAGTTTGGAAGCCCTCTTCACAAACATGGAAATCAAAGATGGGAGGGAGTTAGTGTATACCTCGATTTGCAACTCCTGAGTAGGTTTAGATTTGGGATGGAATTTGTTTAATATGGTGGTAAATATTTTATTAAAGTCTTTGACCCTTTCCTTCGAGCTCATGGTGGCAGTGAACAACTCAGCCATCAAATCTCTTGTAGTAGTCTCTTCGAAAAATTTATCTAAAAAATACTTTTGAAACTTCGTCCAACTAGTTATGGATCCTACAGGTAATTTAAATTACCATGTGGAAGCCTAATTCTCGAAAGTGTATGGGAAAAACCTGCACACTATGTCCTCATGTTGGACATTCATTAGTCTGATAGCCAATATGAATTTCTTGATATGATCTTCAGGTAGTCCTGAGGTTTCAGGGTAAAATTTAGGAAGTAATTTCTCTGGATGTCAGGGAAGGTTATGGACTCACCCTGGGATGGCCAAAGCGTCTCTAGCCAACCAAGGTTGATTGTTCTCAGGTGGGTTTCCCCTTTCTTCATCATGGTTGTTTTTGGCTTCCATATCTTCGGATCTCGAGTTAAACTCTTCCTCTTCTGAAAAATTGTCTAGCTTCGAGATGTTATCGGTTGGCATTTCAAGGATTAGATTAAGAGGATGTTCAATTTAGGTGATTACAAAATCTATTAGGTCTTATACTGTGTGAAAAAATACCTGGTCGGGGGTGTCGACCACTGGCCTGATTGTTTTTTTTCTTCGAGGAAGTATCCGAGCTAAGGACAACTCACCGATTTGTCGGGCGTATGTGATTATTCTAAATTGATTTAATTCCTTGTGAGGAAGAGCGTAAGGTATATCAGAGAGCAAGCATTCTTCCTTAGGATGGGATGAGTTACTCATTTTAGGAGGACTCATCCTGTGTGGGATTTCTTGGGAATGACTAGCCATGCACGTGGGATGTTTTGAATCTACAGGCTGTCTGAAATATTATATGGAATATGTATTCAACCATTCATTCTATGACCCTCCTTATAGCACCAATTCTATTGATGGGTCCTAAATCCATTTAATTCAATAGTAGGAACCAAACCTGCCATCGAGGCCCAATTAGACTTTGCAACGTTTAATAGTGGAATGGTTCTCTAGATCTTGCGATCCGACCAATTAATCGATGGGATTTATGTTTTCTTGTGAAGGCCTCTCCTTCAGTTCAAATGTTCTCTCTTTTTGTATTTTCTCTTAGGTGGGACTGATATAAGATGGAAATTCGGTATAAACCAACTAAGCAATAAATGGGAACAAAATTTAATTACTGGAGAAGAGGTCGGGCTTGGGATAACCCTTACACCCTGGCATGCAGACAATGATCGTATAGCACATGCCTAGTACTAATACATTAACCGTGTGAGTATTCCAATTACTGAATGAGATACAAATTATCATAATAAAACATGCATGCGATAAATGATGACAAGTAATTCAATTCACTCGACTCTAATCATCAATCACATAATAACACAAAGATTCATTTTCATCATTAAAGAAAGAACTGTAAAACATTGCATCAAATAACTTATTAATAGATTTAATATCTCTTTCTCATTACTGCATCCATTCATGAGACAGAATAGGAAATATTTTTTCTCCACATCCAATCATACATGCATTTGATGAAAACATAAACTTGTCTTTGGTCCAGAAGGACTTCTCAATTAAAGGCAACTCCAAAATTATTCTTAACAAAACCCAAAATGAGAGTTTCTTGCAACAACCATCAACCCTAGTATAATTGGTCGATGCTCCTATTTATAACATAAAATTAACTAAAAATAACGGCTAAAGTGTAGATAAGTAAAACAAAAATTTCCATGTGGCGTTCTCTCCTATCAGTTTATCTAAGAGTCATCTCAAGATATCACTTTAAAAGGGTGAATCTTCTCATACTCTGACCACTTGATGAACAACTCCTCTCAGGTGTTGGCATATGGGAATCTATGATGTTCCATCGGGACCACATAAATATTTCTTATCTCTACCGCATGTGCCCGATACTTGACTAGATTGGCACTTAATTGTTGCAGCATAGCCTGAGCTTTGATTGGGTGTTCCATAAATTGTCGCACCTGACCTGGCATTGTGTCTGCCACCTTTGCTATTTATTTGGCCCATGTTGAGTCTTGATCGATGTGCAATTTGACTATGTCGAGCAAGTCGACAAATTCATCAGGTGTGCCAAACTCGGAGAGCCTGATATCCTTCATTTCCTTGTTGATTTTGATCGAGTTCTTCTTGCACTTGGCCCATTTTCTTGAATTTCCCAATGAGGCTCTCGAGCTATTCTTTCCCAATAGTTGGAGGCAGCTTTCCTGCAATCAAAAAATGAAATCCTTTAGAGACCACTTGTTGTCACTTTGTAATTTTCCCAAGGCTGTGGAGGCAGTCACACAGGCAACATCAAAACCATTTTGAGTCTTGGATCTAGCCCTCCAAGACTCAGAGATGGATCTCTCTGTCTGATATAACTTTGTTTGAAGGGGATGTTAGGCTATCTCTGAAGTACAATGTTTGTTTGTTTTTTAAATGCTTGGTTGGAGCAACAGGAGAAAACCATAGGGAAATGGAGTCAAAGAGGTCGAGGTGATCTGTTTGCAGAAATATCAATCTCAAGTGAAACAAGGCAAGGTAGACATACTACTGGATTTGGTAAATTTGAATGAAGTGAAATAGAAGAAAAGATGAAAGATCAATTTAGCAACAAAGCAATGAAGAATTCTGCCATTAAATATCATAAGAAAACATTTATATTATCTCCAGCAAGAATCAGAGGGTATCTTTCAATAAATTATGTTCTTAATACTTTAGCAAGATAATAAGGAAAGGAAAATCATATGGAAACAGAGGGACAATTTACAGGAGAAGCACTTCACCAATAGCCATGGCACATGAATCCTGAAACACTATGATCTTGTACCCTTGCAGATTTGAAAGAAGAGAGGCTATATGAGCTCATTGCAATAATTGGGAAAGTATCCCTTCAACAGGTTCCAAAACATTTATTGCAAAGCCCTCTGTTTTATAATAAAAAACCATCCCTTTTATTACTGGTATATCTCTGATAAAAATTACAGTTCTTACAACTTGATTGGGCATAAATATCAACCCCTAATACTTCCAAGTTCGAAGTATTTATAATCAAAATTACAAATGACCATCTCATTAATGATCAGGACGTGGAAGATTCCAGATCTAACTGACTAGATAACAAAACACAAAAATGTAGGAACTGATGATGATCTGTTGGATCTTTCATGCTGATTTTGGGGAAGGTCGTTGGTGAGTCATTCACGTGACTTTGACTGCTCTGCATGCTGAGATGGATTGTACACCTCATACCTCATTTGATCAAAGTTCACAGCTCCTCCCATCTTTGCTGACTGGGAATGGTGACTTTGAGCAGTCTTCCGTAGAATTCATCCATTTCTATATATTTAGAAAACGTCGGCCTGGTGATGAAAATATATTTGATCTCGTGCTAGAGGTTGAGGTCCAACTGCAAAGTCTCTAGAAATGATTTGCCTGTTATGTTGCCTTGTATTCTTGAAAACTTGGAACTGTTCTTGGCCACCATGGAAATCTTCTGCAAGTAGTCAGAGAGGGTCATCATATTATCATTCAACACTAATAAACTAGGGAGACCTTTCTTTTGCAAAGCATCGATCTGGCTGAAGAACCTCTGAAATTTGATGTGCATGTTCTAGGATTTCTCTTTTAGCTACAACATCAATCCTGTTTTAGTCAGAACCCTCTTGAATTCGAGGATGGTTTCTGTCCTATCTTCAATCTTCAGGTCTTCCATCTCTTCCCTAGTCTTCAAATTCAAAAATCTAATGATTTCATTTGCTTTTGTGGGCATTTACCCCAGCTCTCCCTTTATCTCGTCAATGACCTACCTGCTCCTCAACACTAGTTCCTATTGTTCAAACATAATTTGAACCATGGGCTAAATTTCATTTATGGACTTGAAGATGTCCATCCAAATGTTCTCCCTGGCTTCAACTAGTGTTTTGCCCGCCACTGTTTGCTTTTGTAGCTGTTGTATTTCCTACTTGATATTTTCTGATGTTTGCCTCTCAATGTTGTAGTTTGTCTGGTAGGAAGACTTAAGCTCCTAGAGATTCTCAATCTCCTTTTTCAATCTATTGATCTCTGTTCCTTGTAGAGTCATATCCTCCATTGATTTTGCTAGCACTATAGATTTTTCCAGAGATGTCAGTGGGGTGGCTGATGGAAGTTCTGCTATAGTGGTTGTTGATACAGTTGTTGTGGTAACTTCCGTGAGAGGAACTTCACTCAGTGGGATGACTTCCATAGGTGTAATTTGTTCCTTATCCTTTACTAACCTTTCCAACTCTGCTTCCATTTCCTTTATCTGTGCATTTTTTCCCATGATAATATATAGCAATTCCTCCTTCTCCCCTTCTGTCTCAGTTATCTCTTTGGCCTGTGAGTCTTCTATAGCTAGCAATTTTAGTTGCTTCCTTAGAGATGCTATGTCTGCATTCTTTTTCTTGAGAAACTCCTTAGCTTCTTTCACATTTGAGGGATCACACCCAATTTTGAGCACCAATTCTTCACCTCCCACTCTGTCTGGTTCAGAAATTTCTCAATTTATGGTTTGAGCGTATGAGAATACGAGGAACTTTTGTTCTTCGCACTCATCTCTGCAATGATCCCACACAGATCATAGCGCCAAGTGAAATTGGTACCAAATTTCATTTCCTTTAATAATTTGTTTGCCTCTTCCCCAATAGCTTGACTATTGCAGATAAAGGGGCCTATCTGCCCTTTGATTCTCAGTTGTTGTTTCTTCTTCAGAGATACAAAATGTATATCATTTGAATTGATCATTTGTCTAATATACTCCAAGGAAAATATCCTAACAGGAAAGTACTTAGGAAGTTTGTATGGAGCTAACTCACACCCATATACTCTGATTTCTGTGTGATTTTGATACATGTACCAATCCCTAGACTTGGCAAGGTCTGTGAGGTGTAAGATTCTCTAGATCTCTTCATTTATCCTTGGTTTTGGCCTACCACCGAGCATGCTCACCATTGGATGGTAAAACTTCTCAATAAACTATTTGAAATTAAAATCTATGGAGTTTTTTCAAAGCAGTGAGGTCCAAGAGGTTACAGCCCGTGGTTTGTTGTCCTGGTTCATTTTCTGCATTAGGAAAGATAGCCTATCTGCTTGAAAGAAGGTGAACATGTAAGCTAGTATTGAAGAATACCAGATTATGCCCTTTATGGCGAATTTAAAAAGCAGTTCATGGATATTCTCTGCTAGAAAAATGTTGTAGTCGAACTGGATGGTGGCTTTTTCTTCAGCAGAGAAAATGGATAAGAAACCCAAGATAGGTTCATCCACCCATTCGTCTGAGAAATAGTCGAGCATACAACATAGAGATGAAACAATTTGGTTTCCATTTTCTGAAAACAGGGAGGAATGGTAAGGGGGATTTTTCTTGGGGAATTGGGCATCCTGTGGAAGGAAAAGCTAAAAAATATGGGCTCTTTGGGGGAAATACAAGTTCTGGTACATTTCTGTTAGAACTTCAATGGTGAGGGGAGAGTGGGATTCAACTCTAGATATCTTCATCATTTGATCAATGGACTCGGGTGTGATAGAGAATAGAGGTTATCTGGACAATGAAACTATGTCTCTCTGATCAGGGAGGTAATGAGCCTGGCATTTGAGGGTGAATTCAGGAAAATGGTGGATTTGGGGAAAGAGATACAGGGGGAGATTGGAATCCCAGAGCCCAATCTCATATATTTGATCCACAAATGTATATTTAATCCATGAATGCAATTCGTCGAAATCGAATTCCCACCTGGTCTCTGAGATCAGGTAATCTTTGTCAGCTAGCGGGATCCGGTCGAGATTGATGCCATCGATTCAACAGGTACCTGCAAACTGGAAAAAAAAGTGTTACTAGGCAGTGGCTATGGCTGGGTTACTGGTTGAAAAGGAGAGGAAAAAGAGCTTTCTAGTGTGTAGAGAGTATGAGCAGTGCGTGAATAGCATAAACAAGGTTAAAATTGAGTAAACGGGTATCCGTTGGGTGCAGGGGATGGGTCAGTAGACTAATGGGTATATTAGCCTATAATAAATAGCCAACGGATCACTTGAGGCATGATGTGGAAGGTGGAGGATGGGTGATGGGTGTACCAGGATGACGTGGAGGGTGGTGATTGGAAGATAAGAAAGTGGGACATGACCTGTAACGGGTGAATGGAGGGGACAAGCTGATGGAGTTATGAGATGAGACTTATAAGGGAGATTGTGGGATGTGACATCATGAGGTGGCGATAGTATAGGAATGTCGGTATGGAAGTATGTCGTAGGGGGGTATGGAAGTAAGAGGTTTATAGTGAGGGGGGTACGACGCCATATATTTGTGACACGTTAGGATGGGGCGCGCCGGGAAAAAACTGCCCATATCGGAACCTCCCCCCCACCATTAAAGGTAGAAAGGACGGGGGTGTCCGGGATATCCTACTAACCATATATCCAAGCACCGATAGATCCATCATCGATTTATATGCTCAATTTAGTCTCCATATCTGACCCCCCCCCCCAATGTTAAAGGTACAACGGTTAGGGGGGATCTAGAATTTGTTGTCCATCGTTGTAAGGTAGCTAGAGAGGTAGTGGGGGGGGCCTAGAGGGCCCATAGTGATAATAATGGAGGCCATTCAATGTAAGGTGGACTAGGTCCACTATATTATT
>JZKD02S0351994.1:176720-193075 GCA_000966675.3 Picea glauca
ATATATATATATATATATATATATATATATATATATATATATATATATTATCTAGATGGTATAGAAAGCATGGAGAAAAGAGGAGCCTTCCCTCTGTGCAGGAAGACTTTGTAAACTTCGGGGCTAGAATGAATACAAAAATGCAAAGGCGGATTTTGGACATTTTACGAAAAGATTCTAATTGGTGGTGATATGAGTCTTGTGTTCTTTCATAGTATGTGATTCCTGTTATCTTATATTTCATTTACGATTTCATCCGTCTAAATTGGAGAAACAAAAACCCAGGATTCATCATTGCGATGCTCTTGGCTTAAGCGATTTAGACTATGTGTATTTCTTCTCAACCAATTTAGAGTTTATTTTGATATGTTCTGATGCAGTTATATGTTTCTTTTCCTTCTGGTGTCATGCAATTTTTCAGATATAAACTCAGAATCACTACCTCATTTAGTCTTTTCCTCTTAATAGTTCTCATGTTTTGGCAATGCATTGTTCATTCCAGACTCCATATCCCAAATGTTATCTTCATTTCTCCAGTTATTTTAATAAGAACCCCTCGAAACAAACCAAATCTAGCCACCGATTTACAAAGAAATAGCAAGTGACAAGAGAGATCCCTCTCTGAATTGAGCAGGATAGTGCCTCATCTCTAAAGTAGGTTGAAACAGTTTCCTCTTTCATTTATCTATCAGCCAGACAAAATTTACAGGGTGCTGACAGGGGGTAAACCTATCCCATATTTTCCTTTGGGTTAGCATATTAAAAAATGCCCGATGCCAAGACGTTTTGGGAGTCGGCGATCAGAGAAATTGTTTTAGCATGGTCCGACCATTCCTCTCAGTTTGGTCTTCTCTGTTTCTCTAAGCGCATTGGGTATCAACCATCGACGATATAATTTCTTTCTTCATTAACATTTAATATTTTCTCCTTTTACAGACACCGAAGGGGATCGGTTGTCATCGATATCCTTGTATGATTATTGTCGGGAAATAAAACTTCCTTTTGTCGATGTCGATGAAGATCAATGCTCAACGTCTGTGGTTTTTTCGAGTGATTTTCCTTCATCTTTTAAATTCTTCCGATGCCAAATTTGGGCACATCGAGTGAAATGTTTTGTTTGTTGATTCTTTATTTAAAGGTTAGGTATTTTAATTCATTAGTTTTCATAGATTAAAGAAAAAATTGAAAGACTTAATGAGATTCAAGATGATAAGAAAAGGAAACATTTTTCATAATGAAGTCGAATTAGACAGTGAAAAAGATCAAGTGGTACCCAAAAAAGTAAAATTTGACATAGGATTTTTAGGGTGTGTTGAGTGATAAACACTGGGTTCTACCTTAGTTCTTCAACAAAACCATTTTCACCATCAACGCTTTTGGTAAACCATAAGGCTACACTGCACACAGAGTGCACAACACAGTCTCACCCAAGATGGTTTATGGGTGACTGCAGGACGCAGGTGTCTACTGTCATGGAAGGGATTGGGGAATATTCATTTTTACTTATATTTCTACTTTAACATGCATTTTGTTATACCATTCATCAGTTCTACTATTTCATTATGTTATGGGACTTATTGGTAAATGTGGACATAAATAGATCCACCTAGATCTAGAAAAAAACAGAACATAACATGATGCTTTCCCTAAGCTCTGATCATTGAGTTTACTATCTAACAAGGGATATGAAACATACCATTTAAATATAATTTTTCCTTGCCGTTTTCATCCTATCTCTACTCCAGGGATCTTATGATGTTGGATATGCAAGGGAACACAGGACAACCAAAGTGAAAGCAAGTAGGATCCCAACCATACAGATGCCACCTAATTTTCTAGAAGATGCCCTTCTAGAACTTTCGTGAAGGTTGACATTTTATTAGCCTTTTGACATCGTTTCACCCTAGATGTATAGCAGCCTCTAGAGACATCGCAAACCAATTATAGGGTAGAGTGAAATGACCAGGAATCGTCGCATTCTGCTTATGATGCAGCCTACGATGACCTTTCTTAATAGGGTTTTTGAGAAGAGAAAGTCAATGACTTTCCTCATGAAGATAGGCTCTTGGATCTTTTGGGCACATGCACACGTGTTTTCAATGGATCACTGAGATGACCAAAACAATGTGTAACATAATTCCCCCCAAAGTATGAGACTGGAACTCGTGAAAACCAAAATACTTTGTAGAATGTGTGTGTCAGGAACAAAGAGAACATCAGTCGGGAACCTGCAAATAGTCAAGCATCAGCATAATAATATACCATCATCCAAGGTAGGCATTCCCATTCTCAGATTACAAAATTTCAAATGATTCATGGCCACCAAATATACACCGTTGATCTATGTCAATGTGAAAACAACATAGCCACCCAGAATACATTGTGGATCTATGCACTAAAATGACTCAAATTCGGACATAGCAACGAGACATACAAAGTGGATCTATGTACCAATAAAATCAAGAATACTCCATCACAACCTGGACCAAAATGGTATGATACAGGGTATTTATTTCCATCGCCTCTAAGTATGAATCTAACCATGCGATTATAGGTGCCGAAGTCGAACATGGTAGAAACCACTTGATTACTGGTCAATGATGACAACCGTTAACAAGTGCGAGGGAAATCACCATTGATGTCAATGACTCCAAAGGTACCCCAGTACAATCCTAATGAGTGTGAATAAAGGAGTTGAAATCAAACACTCGATGGAATCTTCCAATCAGGGGTCAATGATGTGAACCCATTGTCAAAAGCGAAGAAACCTACCATTGAGGCATGTAGGCTCTAAGATACTGAATGATTTGTAGGTCTTGTTCCTGGATAATGAGTTGAGGTCAATAGGAAAAGACTCGTCATAGGAGGGCCTTGATGTATCCCCCTTCAATGACACAAAATAAGTAACATATTTGAGATAGATCATAGTATGAAATGGTTCGAAACTGACATAGGGGAGGCTGACATGGTAGAAAATTTATAACTGTAGTTGGCCGACTTAATAGGAGACTTATAAAGGCTAGACAATGGTATTGGTAGAATTGACTCAAGGAGGACCCAACATATGGACATGTGGATGATCAAATGAGAGGTGAATGGATTTCCCATCCAGGATACAATGATGAAGGGGGGTGTCATGTTTAAGAGAGACTATTACTACCACTAACACAAATACAAAAATGCATTTCTTTCCCAAATTCTCCCCCACCATTTCTGGTGAGAACCTCTTTATTTTTACGCAATCTTGAGAAGGATAACATATGCTTGTAGATGTAAGCTCATTCTTCAGATGAGTCCCTCGGAGTATGTTTAACGAAGCCTAAGGAGTGGTTCGATCCCATGTGGGTCTTTCGATGTTTGTTTAACAAGTCCAAAGAGAGAAAACTCAGGGGTTTTTCATGTTTAGAGAGTATGAACAACACTTAAAGAGGAATCCACAAGTTCACTTTTCGTAAGCTAATTTGATGAGACATAAAAGTGATAATCTATTTCCCATCAAATGTTTTCTTCAAATACTTTTACGAGCATGAAAAGAACAAGGTCGCTCGACAATATTTTCATCTTTATGGAGCATGAAAAGAGCTTAAAGGATACTCCACGGGTTTCAGTTTTCATGTTACCATTACGAGTACAAAAAAGCGACAAAATTATACTCAGTTACATTCTCATTGATTTACGAGCACGAGAAGGAACAAAAACTAAGCTCATATTTTTTCCTAAAAAACACTAAAAGGATTTGTACATGCGACAAATACATAAAAGCAAACCAAAAGACGTATCCCTGCTCAACACTTCACCCCTAATTGTTTCATCTGCAAAAATCCAAACACTTGCAGTGTCATTAAAACATTAGGGTTTAAGTGGAAAATATAAAATAATATAAGAAATAACAATGAAAAAAGTAAAAAAGTAATAAAAATGGGTAAAAACTTATTTTTACCATTTCATTGTTACTCCACCCAAACTTTGTTCCAAAACCCCCATTTTACCTCAAGTTTCCACTACGAATTGCAGGAGGCATGGTTGATCATTTGGAGAATGGTCTCCGTAGGACAGGTAATTTTCATCTCTTTCAACTTTCCATGGAATCATTTTTTCTTTTCATTGGTTAGAAATGGATTTTTATGTTGCATTTTTAAGGGTACTTATGCACGAAGGTCATCACAGACACCCTATATCGTGCCCTACTGATCTGGATTGATGCAGAAACACAATGAAATACATAAATACACATAAACGCAGAGATGTAACAGAAGAAAAACTTCATTTCATTAACAACAAATAACTGAAATATGCTTACAGACAGAATGAAAATAAAATAGCTCGGGCGTTGGTAGCTTATCTCTGAGAAGATATGTGGTAGCTAATGGCCTATGAAATATGTGTTAAAATGACACTTGAAGGCCTATATATTATTTAGAAACAATAGAAAACCCTAAACATCCAAAAACCTAACCCTAGGAGATGAAACACTAGAATATGGGCCCTCTTGGGGTAAATTTGTACATCAATTTCCCGGGGTCGTAACTTTGGCATACTATCTCCATTTGACGCACATGATACATCGTTAGAAAGATCTATCCGAGGAATGCATTGCTGATAATTAATGTCGAGTCTGAATGGACTCATATTTTCCAAAGCATTCATGCCCAAAAAACGTCGTTTAGGGCCTCAAAACGGCTCCGGAAGTTCAGGATTCGAAAAACTGCTAAAAATAGTAAATTATGCTACAATTAATATGAAAGAAACAATGGTTTGGGTCCAAGTGGAATAGTCAAGTGGCCAAAAATATCCACCTGGATCATTCCTCCCCCTTAGGAAGCAATGGTCCCCATTGTGTTGAGTTCCTCCATGAGATGAGGAAACTTCTGTTGAACTTGGTACCTAGTGAGCCAGTTGCCTTGGTGAAGGAGTTGGCCTTCTTTGAAAAATTGATATAGATGGATCCTCTACTGGTGGGTGTTCTTGATTTGTGTGTCCATAATCCAATTAGTTGTGGCTTTTTCCATGCAATCTGGGCTTAACTCTGTTGGTGTGAGTTGTTCTGCCATGTCGGATGTGTCTAGTAGAGGTGGAAAGTAGGACCGAAGGCGGTCCACATTGAACACTGGGTGCAGACCAAGGAATAGTGGAATACTCATCTCAAAGGAATTATCCCCTATAGCCTTGGTGATGGTGTATGTCCCATATTGGAGTGGGCGAATCCTGCGATAGGGTCCAGCGAGGCGCTCCTTTTGCAAATGTAGCCACACTTTGTCACCCACCTGGAAGTTGTGTGTCACCCGATGTTGATCATGTCGCTACTTGTACTTAGGATTGGCTCTATCAAAGATGTCATGAACTTGTTGGAGGATGTGTTGAATGTGCTCAATGAATTTTTTTTCCTTGTCAGCCTCAGACTAGACATGGGCTGAATCTGCCTAAGTATTCACAAATGGCATGGCTACGTCAATGGGACATAGTGGTTGGAATCCCAAGCCTACCTGAAAGGGGTTGTGGTTGGTTGAGCTATGGAGAGCCCGGTTGTAGATATGTTGTACATAGGGGAGGATATCATCCCATGTGAATGGATGCTTTGAGTTGTACATGCGCAAAATGTGTACAATCATCTGGTTGAAAACCTCTATCCGGCCATCAATTTGTGGATGGAAATATGTGGACTTGGTGAGCTTGGTGTCCAACATAAACCAGAGGATAGACCAAAATGTACTGAGGAACCTGATGTCCTGATCTGAGATGATAGATTGTGGGATCCAAAAGTTTACCCACACTCGCTCAAAGAAGAGTTTAACAGTGTCTTATGCTATGATATTATTCTTGCAGACCATCATAATGGACATCTTCAAGAATCTGTCAACGACCACAAAAACACAGTCATTTCCATGCTTAGTAGAAGGAATTCCTGACATGTAATTAATGGAGATGGATTCCCAAGGTCGACTAGGGGTAGGCAGCAGAGTATAGAGGCCTTGATTATTGATGGTCAATTTGGAAATGGCACAAGAAGTGCAGGACCTGATGTACTTCCCGACATCCTGTCGAAGGTTCGGCCAATAGAAATACTTTTACAGTATTGCCACAGTTTTCTTGACCCCAAAATTCCGAGTGACCCGACTATAGTGCGCCTCCCAAATCATCTTGGCATGCTCACTTGAAGGAACAAAAAGATGTCCCAGGTGACATAGCAGGGCATCCTGGAGGTGAAAATTAGGAACTTGCTTACCCTCCAAGAGCGTATTGTATGTGTGGTCGAATTCTGGATCACTTTTGTATAGAAGTGACCAATCGGAAGTCTCGTGCCCATAAGATTTGAGCACCATGGTTAGTGCCATGATAGGGGGTCAGTTGAGGTAGTCTGCAACATTATTGGTGCTTCCTTTTGTGTACTTAATGTTTAAATGAAGTTGTTGTAGGTATGTGGACCACTTCTGATGGAGATCATTTTGCAACTTCCCTTATGTCTGTATGAACTGCAAGGGTCGGTGGTCTGTGTGGATGACCATTTCCTTTCCCAAAATGTAATGATTCCATTGTCGGAAATCCTGCACAATGGAATACATATCTTTGTCATAAGTGGGATACTTCCGGACTATATCAGAAAGTGAATCACTGTGATATGCCATTGGATGCCCCTGTTGAGTAAGGACTTCCCCAATAGCATAGTAAGAGGCATATGTCTCGATCTAAAATGGTTGTTGCAAGTCTGGTAATGTGAGCACTGGTGCAGAGCAAAGACGATGCTTCAAATCATCTAACACCTTCTGTTGAGATTGAGACCAAAAAGAATTTTTCTTTCGCTCCTCCCTTGGTGACTTGACTCAAGGGCCAAGTGATATGAGAGAATCCCAACACAAACCTGCGGTAGAAATTGGCAAGACCCAAAAAGCCATGGAGCTTTGTTAGGGTGGTTGGGGCTGGCCAATCTCAAATGACTTGGATCTTGGCTGGATCCACATGCACCCCCCGCTCATCAATAATGTATCCCAGACACTGAACCCGAGTCATTCCAAAAGTGCACTTCTCTAAATTGGCACACAACTTGTGTTGCCGCAGTGTTTGGAGGAATTGTTGGATGTGGTGGAGGTGTTCTTCCCAAGTCTGGCTGAATATTAGAATGTCATCCAAGTACACCACTACAAATGAGTTGGTGAATGGTTGCAAGATGTCATCCATTAGTCTCTTGAATGTTGCAAGGGCATTCGTCAACCCAAAAGGCATGACCAGTCATTCAAAAAGGCCCTCATTGGATTTGAAGGCATTCTTCCACACATCAGAGGGTTTGATTGGTACCTGGTGATACCCAGACTTCAAGTCAATCTTGATGAAATATTTCTCCCCCTTGATTTGGTCCAGAAGGTCATCAATCTGTGGGATTAGGTACCTATTCTAGACAATGATCTTGTTAAGTGCCCAATAGTCAATGCAGAGTCTCCAAGTCCCATCCTTCTTCTGCACCATCACGATCGGGCTCCCATAGGGCGATGAAATTGACTAGATGTGACCTTTCTGCAACAGCTCCTGAATCTATCTCCTGATTTCCTCGTTCTCCAGAATATAGCACCAATAGATTGGTCCATTGGGCAGTGGTGCACCTGGGGTCAGATCGATGGGGTGTTTGAACTGATAGTGTAGAGGCACCTTTGCGGGGGAGCTGAAGATGTCCTCGTACTCCTCCATGAACTTATCCATATGTTTTTGTCATGTAGAGGGTCCCTGTCTAGAGGTCGTGGCCGCAGTCTTCTTCTTTCCCTGAGGGTGGATCATCAAGAAAATTTTTTTCCTAGTTTTGGCAATGAGCTTACTGCATTGTTTTGCAGTAACCAAAGAGATGGATGTGGGCAGTGCTATTTCCGGTATTTTGTACATATTATTGCCCAAAGTAATAATAACGACACAAGGCCTGGAATCATACACAACATATCGCTTCCACAAGTATGGTTGGCATAATAATACATCAGAAACATCAAGAGGATCAATGTCACATAATACCTCATCTGTGAAGGGCTTGATGCTGTAGGGAAGGCGACATTGTTGGCTTATGCAGAGGTCTCCTCCTTGGTGAAACCACCTGATGGTGTATGGTTGTGGGTGTGTTGTGGTCGGCAAGCCCAACCATTTCACAACCTCTATGAAGATGAGGTTATTCTGGCTCCCACTGTTGACAATGAACTGCAACGAGGAACCCTTTACCCACATCTGTGAATGGAAGAGGCGCTCTGCTTCCTCTGGATCTTCTGGTTCCTTCTTTTGGATCTTCGTGGTAACAACGATGGCGTTAGGCTCCACATCGATAATCTACTTCCCCTTGTCATTCCCCTTGTCATGTTTCAATTTAGAGTCAGAGCCTGCATCTGATTTAGAAGCCTTCAACTTGGCTACCAGTAACTGCTTGGCCCGACACTCACTTGTGTTGTGAGTGGAGATCTTATGGAACTCACACCACTTGCCCGTGTCCTTTTTTGGCTTCGTGATGTTGTTATTTTCTTGCAGCTTTGGTGGGTTGTCCTGGGCCACCCCATCTTGGCTTGGTCCTTTGTTCGGTGGTTTGGGGGTACCTTTCCCTTGCTTCTGATTCACAGACCCAAAGTCTCACTTCTTCTGTTTGAACTTCTTCTCAATCTTGGCAGGATACCGGTATGCCACACCAAGCGAGGAGATGTTGAGGTACTCCATTTCCTCGTGAATGTATCTATGAAGACAATTGTGGTACTTTAACACCAAATGTTTCTCCAAATGTTTAATACCCAACTTTGTGCGTAGGGTATGGAACAGATTCATGAGCTCATGCACATCTTGGTCCCTTTGCTACCGCAGCATAGTCCATTGTATGTATTTGTCCTCATAGATCCCCATGGGATAATATTATTCCTTGATGGTGTCTTAGAAATAATTCCAAGTGGGTGCGACCGAGAATAGAGAGGGTTCCCCCTCGCTCTGTTTCTCCCAGTAGGTTTCCCACCAATCCTTGACATGGGGGGTGGATTTAAGGAGTGAAAAAATGATCCTTTCTGGGTCGGAAAATTCATGAATCGAGAAATATCCTTCTAGAAGATTCAACCATCTATCAAAAACATATGCATCTATTTGGCCCTCTAATATGGGAATGTCAAATTTTACTTTTACCTTAAAAGGAGTGGTGCCTCCAGAGTGGTTGTTGGATGTAGATGTGCTGCCAGTGGGCAGCCATTGAAGAATATGGGAAAAGTTGTCCATCATCATGTTCCTTTGTTTCTCGAGGGCCTCCTCGAGCAATAATTTGATAGGATCTCCTGCTCCCTCATATTTATTTTCTTCCCCCATGGGTGATCATCGAGGTTTTCGAGGTTGATCTTGAAACAATTCAACCAGATCGAGCCCTAACTCCTTATACCCCGATCTTGTTGGGGACATGCAAAGAAGGATCGAGAAATAATAGACTTCTCTGATACCAATGATCTAGATTTATGCAGGAACACAATGAAATACATAAATACACATAAACGCAGAGATGTAGTAGATGAAAAACTTCATTTCATTAACAATAAATGACTGAAATATGCTTAGAGATAGAATGGAAATAAAATAGCTCGGGCGCTGGTAGCTTATCTCTGAGAAGAGATGTGGCGGCTACTGGCCTATGAAATATGTGTTAAAATGAGGCTCGAAGGCCTATATATTATTGAGAAACAATGGAAAACCCTAAACATCCAAAAACCTAACCCTAGGAGATGAAAAACTAGAATATGGGCCCCATTGGGGTAAATTGGTACATCAATTTCCCGGGGTCGTAACTTTGGCATACTATCTCCGTTTGATGCACATGATACATTGTTAGAAATAACTATCTGAGGACTACACTACAGACAGTGAACATCGAGTCCAGAATGGACTCAAAATTGCCAGAGCATTCATGCCCAAAAAACGTCGTTTAGGGCCTCAAAACGGCTCCAGAAGTTCAAGATCCGAAAAACTACTAAAAATAGTAAATTGTTCTACAATTAAATTGAATTAAACAATAGTGTGGGTCCAAGTGGAATAGCGGGTGGCCACCAATATCCACCCGGATGACTTGCGATGATCCAGGGTCATCGTAGGTGACCTTTAAGCTATAATGCGACGACTCTGCACTGTACGGGCGAGCTAGCCTGCAACGTGCGCAAAACAAAAAATGTTTTAAGGTGTTTCTGCTAATAAAAATTTTCCAGGAGAGAGATGAAGATGTTAATCCCTCTTTTATGTTCTATTTCAGGTTTTCTACAGGAATGATGTTGGAATGGAAGGAGAGAGAGCATGAGGACGAAGCTTACTTTTTTTAGAATGACCGAGGAATGGTAAATTCCCTTCGATAGTGTGGACTGCTAAAATTATTCAAGGTCCAGGGCATGAGGGACCAGTTGAGGTTTCTCAAATAATTAGTTCACATGTGGGATTTGGAATAGAAGGTGTTTCATGTGGGGACTCACATTCTTGACACAAATATCAAGGATATCTACTTCTTGACCAGTTTATCTCGTTGTGGGGCTCGAGTTACACTGACAAGTAGTAGAGGAGGTGGAAAACCTATGAGCCACTATATCAACGCACATTGCATGCTCGATACTCATAAGCATAGTGGAAAATTCGTTATAAGAGGTGTCTATGAATTTCCTTTAAGGACTATCCTCTACACCATTGCGTGCATGGAAGGGAGTGCATCTCCCCATATGGCCCTTCATATGGATTTCCAGTATGCGTTGGAATGCATGGAGCCCCGAGTGTTCAACTGGAGTGACAGGGTTCTCAGAAGCATGAAACAATAGTTGACCAAGTGTGGGAGAGGTGACCTAAAACAATTTAGATACGGCTCAATTTTGGTGTCCTTCTTCCTGGAGAGGGTTCCAAACTTTCACCTACAAGTAGAGTGGGGCATACCTACCCCACAGGATCCAAGAATGAAGAGGTGGGTCAACCTCATGGAATAGCATGTGACTGGGCCTATCGTCAGGTATAATGACATTTTTTTTTATTGGTTGAGGCCCCATATGCATATGGTAGATGACTATGCATATGATTGCTTAGAATTTCGAGGTGATCCAGACTTGGTTATTCTTGAAGGTTCTCAATGGGGGAACATAGGTAAGAAGTACATTTTTTTTATAATGTTTTTGTAATTTTTAAATATGAAATGTTTTTATGTCTTTTATCTGATGACTAATAAAAAATTCTTTGATGATGTAGACGTGGGACCTCATTGACCTCTAGGTTCATCCCCCATTCATAGGCGAGGGAAGAGAGTTGAGGTATTAGGATTAGCCACTACTGACTACAAGGATATAGAACAAAACTTGGAGGGGCTAACAATGGATGTCCTAGATGCCTCTATTGATGAGATATTGAGGTGTTACCAGTGCCACATAATGGTTGTATCTGTGTCCATTGGTCGACTAATCCATAGAGTAGCATGAGCAGTCACATGTTATCGTGAGCAACATCCTTGATGCTATATTTGTATATGAAGCCATGTGCTTCACATTTTTGACATTTTGGTTTTCGGACAAAGCAAAGTTTTGTAAACACTTTTATCGTTATATATATATATATATATATATATATATATATATATATATATGAGGCTTCTACCGACTTACTTGTTCTATATACAAAGCGTGATTAGATTTTATAAATTTCTCAAATGTCTATCTAACACATAATTGGCCAATGCATCTGTTAATGTATTTAGACATCTAGGAATGTGTTGATATTCAATGTAATCAAAATGACGTTCCAAGAGGCAAATTTGTAAATATAACCTTAATAGTGTAGGACTTCGAATGGAGTAAAAATTACTCAACTGTAAGACCACTAACTGCAAGTAGAGTCGTACAAAAAGATGACGAATTCCAAGTGACACAACTTTGGTCAGTAATTCGATGGCTGCATTGTATTCCACAATATTGTTGGTTGCACAACCAAGGCAAACACCATGTAGACTAATCAGTTCATCTGTAGGTGCATAGATTGCCCAAGAAACAAATGCTAAGTTCTAAGTATTGCGACTAGCGCCATCAATGAAGCCAATGCAGGGTAGTGAAAACACCGACATCTGGAAACCAAGCACAACACAAGGTAAGCAACTGAAGTTCGAAACCAAACAACGAAAAATCATGCAAGAGTATGATACACTAAAAGTACAAGAACTCATGCAAAAATGACTTAAGCATAGTACTTATTTAAGTAAAGCCCGTTTTGGGGCTCACTCAAAGGGATTCCATCATAATCGACTAGCTCATAAGCTCTCTTCTCCAACACATATTTGACAATGTAAGGACCTTTCCACATGGCCTCTAATTTACCGGCCCCTAGTAAATCATGATCATGTTCATAAAGGAGAACTAGATCACCTTTAGAAAAGACACGTGGCTTGACATGCTTGTAGTATTTGGATTTAACATGTTTCTTGTGAGTTTCAATAACTAGGGTGGCATCACGACGGGTTTCGTCTAATTGCATTAAATACAAGATATGCTCTTCTTCAGTGGAGGGATTGGGGAGAAGTTCAACGACTAGTTTCAAAGACGGTATTTCACATTCAATCGACAGGATAACCTTGATACCATAAACTAGATGGAAAGGTGTAAATCCCATGGAAGACTTAACAGACGTCTGATAGGCCCATAATGCCGAGAAAAACATTATGTTCCAGGTTGTCTTATGAATTCCTTTCATTCATCAAAGAATAGTAATAAGAACTTTGTTGATTTCCTCAACCTATCCATTGGCCCGTGGATAATAGGGGGTTGAGTTTTCATGGCGAAGACCCAACTTTTCAATAAGTTTAGACACCATAAAATTCTGAAAATGACTACCGTGATCAGTAATGATAGCTTGAGGGATACCAAACCAATTAATGATATGATTGAATATGAACAATGTTGCAATTCTCCCGGTGTTATCAAATGTAGGAATCGCCTCGGCCCATTTAGTGCAGTAATTCATCGCTACAATGATGTATCCATGCCCCCTGGCCGAGTGAGGGTTACATGTCATGAAGTCAATGTCCCATTTGGAAAATGGACCAACGTAAACTACAGGATGTAAAGGAGCAAGATGAAATCTTATATTGTTATTATAAGTTTGGAAAGCATGGAATTTCTAAACAACAGTAATGCAATCCTTAAATTAATAAGGCTAGAAATAACCATCTTGTAAGATCTTTTGGGTAGTGTCATACCCAGACATATGACTTTCACATGCTCCGGAGTGACAGTCATTCAAATATTTCTTAGCTTCATCGTAAGTGAGACATTGTCGATAAATGGAATCAACACCGCGACGATGAAGAGTATCACCTAGAACGATGTATTGGTGGGCTTGATACCATATACGAAGTCGATCTGTACTAGAGAGATCGGGCCGAAAAGTTTGATTCTGGAGATAGATAATGATATATCCATACCATATGTCATCAGAACGGATCAAAAAAAGGGATTCATTAGGTAAGGAATCCTTTGCCACATTTTCTATCTTAGGGGAGGGAAGGTCACATATCAGTTCGGAGAAAACCAAATATTTCTGAGACTTAGCACGTTCGAACTCTAAGTCAAACTCTTGGAGAATAACTATCCATTTGGAGTAATTTCCCCCTAGCAATTGTCGCGTAAGGATATGTTGCATAGGGTTGCAATCGTAAATAACAGTGCTCTTGCGTAATAGGATATAATGACGAAAACGTTGGACAACTTGAACAACTTCCAAGGCTAGCTTCTCCACATGCAGGTATTTGGTCTTGATGGTCGTAAGACTCCAAATCAAATAGTATATTACATTTTCGTCATTTGAATCATCCTCTTGGACTAAAACCATGGAAATGGTAGAGTCTAAAGCAACTAAGTAGAGGAAATAATCCCGACTATAGTCAGGGGGGAACAATAATGGTGTACGGGTTAAGGAAAGTTTCAAAGATTCGAAGGCTTTGTTTGCAGTGTCGTCCCATACAAAGTTGTAGCCTTTGTTGAGTAACCGAGTGAATCCTTTCATCAGTTCAAGATAATTGGGGATGAAGCGACGTAAAAAAAATTCTTTCCCTTGCAAACTTTGGAGGTGGCATAAAGTGGAAGGAGGGGGTAGATTAAGGATAGCCTCAACCTTCAAAGGGTCTACTCGAATCCCATGTATCAACACAATAAAACCAAGCAGTTGGCCAGACTCCACACAAAAAACACATTTGTATGGGTTTAAGAAGATATGATAATAACGAAAATGTATGAAAATGGCCCTCAAATGCGTCGGGTGATCTTGGCAATGCATGGAATGCATCGACAGATCATCGAGATAAGTTTGCATAATGTTCTTAATATCATGGAAAGCATAAGACATAGAAGACTGAAAATTCACGCCAACATTATTGAGACCGAAGGGTAATTTCTAGTAGGTAAAGGTCCCCCAAGGGAAAATAAAAGTGGTCTTGTGTTGGTATGCGGGTAAAATATTAATTTGATTACAACCGGAGAAACCATCCATTAAAGAGAATATTTCGATACCGGCATAGTCATCGACAATCTAGTCAACGAAAGGGGTCGGGTAATTGTCCTTAGGATAAGCCTTATTTATGTCCCTATAATATACAGAGACGCGGATGCTACCTTGTTTTTTATTTACCGGAACTAGATTGGATACCCGATCAGTCAAATCCATGGGATAGATAAATCCAACTTTAAGAAGTTTTTCAACTTAAAGCTTGATAGAAACAAATTTATGTGGGTGCACTGGGCGAAGTCTCTGCCGAATGGGTTTAGCATCCATGTATGTGTTAATCTCATGTACAACGATATCATGATAAATTCGTGGTATCTCTTCGTAACTCTAAGCGAAAACGTCACAAAATTCTTGGAAAAGGGTTGTGTATTCGTGGACCTGGTTGGTAGATTAGGAGGCTCCAATATGAATATTCTCCATGACTTTGGCTTTAATAGATATGTCGAGAGGGATGGTAGGTGAAATTTTGCGCAAGATCCTTTCGTACAAAACATCATGTGATGACTCAAGAGCTGAGCAAATAACCACAACAGTTGACGAAGTCAAAATCCATTGGTAACTCTCTATGGTGTCACATTCTAGAAAGAGAATGGAGCGATGATACCCATCATCCTAGGGAGTTTCTTCCACGTAGTAAATATCATGTGAAATAGATTAGGAGATGAATCACAGAGAGAAGGAGAGGAGGGGGTTGTCGATTGAATAGCTTGGTAAGTGGATTCGACTAGACTTAAAGGCATCTTGTTGCCATAACGAGGGTAATCATCAGGGCTAGGTACTACCCATGGGTCATATGACACATGGATTTCAAGAACGGTGGTGAAGATCATTTTAATAAAGGAAACAAAAGGAGGAAGAATATCAGGTGGTGAGATTGGAAAAGTACCCATCAGAGTTGAATCTTTCAAAATACCCACTTCGGCATTCTCGTAACCAGGGAGTGTCTTCGATATAAAGGGAACATTTCTAGTATGAGAATCAGAATTAAAGAAGTCCAGCTGGTCAATGGTAACGACCTTTCCTTGGTGTGGGAATCGTACCACATGGAAAATATTAGACACAATTGCACACATGGAATCAATCCGGCTATGACCAAGTAAAATGTTATAATCAAGAGGTGCATTGAAGACCTCAACCTCAACATTGACCAATTTACCCTCCAATGTAATACACAATGAGGGAAGAACACCGTAGGGTTTAAATCCTATACCATTGAAAGCCTTAAGTGTATTTTTTGATTCGGTGAGGGTAGGAGAGCCAATGGATTTCCAACAAGTAACAAACATAATGCAAGTCGAGGCTCCTTCGTCAATCACAGTTCTACATATATTCTTGTTTTCAACAACAACTTGGATCTGGAATGCTAATTGAGGAGGAATCCTTGGAATGTGATCTTCCAAGTCAAATATTATTAAATTAGTATTCGTGGGATCAATTCCACCGATGGCCTTTAATCCCACGAATACAAATTTAATAATATTTGACAATTGAGAAGGACAACTTTGAAGTACTTCGAGAGATAACACGGCAGAGGGTGCTTACGCAAGGTCTTCTACAATATTATAGTTTTGTGCAACACATGCATGAGGATTGAACGCAGACTTTCGAACAACTCCCTTGGGAGGAGGGTGAAGGACTGTATCAAGACCTGATCTTTCGAGATATTATTGTGCAAATTCTTTGTTGACACATAGAGGTCATCCAAATCCCTAACAAATCATCATATAACTGAAGAGGTATATGTTACGACCATATATTGTACCCTTTTTGCCCATACTTTTTGCTATTATTTTACCCTTCATCACCTGCATTTTGACTTATACTATCATTCCACTTGATCATTCCAAGGTACATAACGTCCT
>JZKD02S0351994.1:235967-255603 GCA_000966675.3 Picea glauca
TGAGACTGAAACTGGGTGGGATTTTGAAAAATTAACAAAAATCGATATCCTCTTCCTCGCATAGATGATTTACTTGATCAATTGAAGAATGCTGTTTATTTCACTAAGTTGGATTTGTGTAGTGGATATCATCAAATCAAGGTTGTAGAACAGGATGCATGGAAAATTACCTCTAAAACCAAACAAAGATTGTTTGAGTGGTTAGTTATGTCATTTGGGATTTGTAATGCTCCGACAACTTTCATGCATGTGATGAATGAGGTATTTAGGCCTTTCCTAGATGACTTTGTGATTGTGTATTTATATGACATTCTTGTTTTTAGTGGGACTTGGGATGAACATGTAAGGCATGTAAAGTAGGTATTGGATACTTTGCAAAGGGAAAATTTGAAAGTGACAATGTGTAATATTCTAGATATAAAAAGTATGCATAACAAAAATAAAATGCCAGAAATGGAAGATGAAAAACATTATAACTAGAACAACACCACAATATTACTGAAATGATAACAGAATAAAACCAGAAAGAGAAATTTGATTAATGAGAGCAATGTTCACTTGCCTCTTTGAGGGGGAAACCTCCAATCGAGCAGAGCTATATTACAATAATATCCAAGACAACCGTTCTCATACCGTTGACTCCTATATATACTAAATATGTCTATCAAAAGAACCATCTAGAGGAAGATCCTTCTAGAAGCAGAAGCTTCTATTAGGTCTTCTTACATTCGACTTATTCTTCCTTATTTCTAGGCCTTATTAATATTGAACTTTATTACATAAGAATATATTATTCTAACTACGTGAGGGGTTAGGTCCCTAACATGTCCTCCCCCTTAAAAAAAACCTTTTCCTCAAGGCTTGAGATGTGGAAATTGTTGCAGAATGGTAACCAGTTCCCAAGTGGCATATATTGGGGTTGTATCTTTCCACTGGACTAACACTTCCTTTATGGTTCGCTGATGCAGGTGGAGCTCACGCTGGTCCAAAACTGCTTCTAGATGTAGCCAAATGGAGCCTTCTTCGTCCAACTCGGGAAGGTTGTTTGAGTTTGACACTTAGTTCCAATCACCTTCTTTAAGAAGGAAACATGAAACATAGGATGTAGCTTATAAATATTGGGAAAAGATAACTGATAGGCCACCTATCCCACACGCTTGATAATGATATAAGGACCATAAAATTTGGGCACCATTTTCTGACAATGGTCATCCTTGAGGGAATTTTTCTTGTAAGGTTGCATTCAAAGAAACTCCTGATCCCCTTTTGCAAATTGACGTTCAGAGTGACCTTTATCTACATGTTGCTTCATGTGATTCTAGTCCATGACCAAATTCTCTTTGAGGGTACAGAGAATAACCTCTCAAACTATGTCCGTTTGGTCAACTACCTGGACCTTTGAGACACCCGGTAAATATGAGAGAACTGAAGGTGGCTTTTGTCCATATATTTCTTCAAAAGAAGTTATGCGAGTAGTTGTATGGTATGAAGTGTTGTACCACCATTAAGCTAGTGGTAACCATTGAGCCCAGTGATTTTTATTTTTTGATGCAAAACACCTCAAATATGTTTCCAAACACTTGTTGACAAATTCAGTTTGACCATCAGTCTAGGGATGATAAGATGTGTTGAGATGCAATTGGGTGCCTTGTATCTTAAATAGTTCTTCCCAAAAATTGCTGGTGAAAGTTGGGTCGCAATCAGAAACAATAGAATGTGGCATGCCATGAAGCTTGAAGACCTGATCCATGAAAATTTGAGCCACAGTGACTGTTGTAAATGGGTGTTGAAGAGCACAGAAATGAGCATACTTGGAAAGGTGATCAACGACCACCATGATGACTGATTTATTTCCCGATTTAGGTAAGCCTACAATAAAATCCATAGAGATATCCCTCCAAATAGAAGGTGGAATCAAAAGCAGTTGTAGTGTGCCAGGAGATTTGACTGTTTCACCCTTGTTGCGTTGGCACACATCACATTCAGCCACAAAATTACAAATGTCCTGTTTCATACCATCCCAGAAAAAAGAACGTTTGACCCTGTCATAGATTTTGGTAAACCCCGAGTGCCCAACTGTGGGTGTAGCATGAAGCTTAGAAAGTATCATGGATTTAATTTTTCACTATTTACTTTAATACAAATGCCCTTTGTATCAAAGCTCATCATGGAGCCAAGAGTAATCTGGGAAAACCGAAGAATTGGACTGCAGTTGTTGTATTAGATGCGAACTTTTGGGATCTTGTAGCCATTCTTGGCGAACAACTTAGAGCGCATCTGGTACAATGAAGGAGAGAGAAAAAATGGACCCTTCATCTTCATATTTTCGGGAAAGTGCATTCGCAACCACATTGTCTTTCCCTTTCTTGTAAATAATATCATAATCGTATCTAAAGATCTTAGTCACACATTTTTGTTTCTCTAGAGAGGAGATACGTTGTTCCAGAAAATACTTTAGGCTTTGATGATCTGTCTTAATTTGGAAGTGATGCCCCAATAGATAAGGGTGCCAAATATCAACGGCATGCAGAATAGCCAAAATTTCCTTTTCATAGATTGATTTGCCCAAATTTCATTCAGACAGTTGTCTACTGGTAAAGGCCAAAGGCCGACCCTCTTGCATAAGGAAAGTGTGAATTCCTTTCCCTGAAGCATCACATTCCAGGACAAAGGTCTTTGTGAAATCAGGAAGTGTCAGGATTGGAGTGGTGCACATGGCCATCTTCAAGGTTTGAAAATCCTGAGTTGTTGCTGGAGTCTAGGTGAAAGAATTTTTTTTAAGGAGTGCAGTGAGAGGGGCCACAATCTTTCCATAATTCTTAAAAAACTTGCGATAATAACCTGTTAAGCCTAGAAATCACGCAAGATTTTGAGATTCTTTGGGTGAGGCCAGTATTGCATAGCTTCAATCGTTTTAGAATCCACCCCGATGTCATGATTTCCAACAATATGACCCAAGTAATCGACTTCTTAGGCGCCAAAATCACATTTAGATTGTTTCAAGAAAAGTTGGTGCTGAGAGAGTAGATGGAGAAGTCAATCCACATGAGCATGATGGTCTATCCAGGGTTTTCTATAGATGAGGATATCATCAAATAAAACTAAGACAAAATGATGGAGAAAAGGACGAAAGACATGATTCATGAGGCTTTGGAAAGTGGAGGGAGCATTACACAAACCAAAGGGCATGACCAAAAACTCATAGTGGCCCTCATGATTTCTAAAGGTAGTCTTAGGAATGTCTACCTATTTCATACGGATCTGGTGGTAGCTAGAAGGAAGATCAAGTTTAGTAAAGAATTGGGCGCCACTCAATTCATCCAAGAGGTCATCAATGACAGGAATGGGAAATGTGTCTTTAATGGTGAGTTTGTTGAGGGTGCGGAAATCAGGAAACATGCGACAAGAGCCTTATTTATTCATGACCATGACCACAGGAGAAGAGTAGGGGCTCGTACTAGGGTGGATAACACCTGTGTTAAGCAGTTCTTGAACCATTTTCTCAATTTCATTTTTTTAGGAAAAGGGGTGATGATAGGGACATATATTGGGAGGAAGGCTTCTTGGGACAAGGGGAATGGAATGATCATGAACACCATGGGAGGAGGGAGTCCCCGGGGAGTGGAAAAAAACACTTGATGTTTAGAGAGGATGGATTGGAGGTCCTGCGGCACAGAGGGTGTATCAGTTGCTTATATGTCATGGAGTTGGGAAATAATGCTCGAATGACCTTTTTTGAGTAGTTTTTCCATGCAATGGGAACTAACAATCTCAGGGGAACCAATGATGATGCCTTGGAAATTATATTGCTGGCCCTCCTGGTCAAATTGCATTGTTAATTCCTTAAAATCCATGAGAATGGGACCCAAAGTCCTTAGCTAGCCTACACCCAACAAAATGTCACAACTGCCCATGTCGATAGCAAAAATATGAGATTTCAGGTGGTAGTCACCAATTTGGAGATGCACATTTTCACAACGCCCTCCAAATTTCATGGACCCGCCATTGGAAATCATGATTTGGAAATTATTGACTACACGGATATAGAAATTAGTTTCTTGGGAAATGTGTCCATGAATAAAATTATGGGTGTTGCCACTATCAACAAGAATTATGACCTTCCTATGCTTGATGTAGCCAATTAGTTTGAGTGTTTGGGGAGAAGAGAAGCCCGTGAGAGCATTTAGGGAAATGACCAGTTCTACTTCGGGAGGGTATGAGGGAGGGGTAATGTCAGTGGGTTCAGGTTACTCAGACACAAGAGGATTTTTAACATCCTCTTCCGAAACATCCTCTGAGATGGCCATAAAAATATTGTGTTCCTTACACTTGTGTCTCGGAAAATATTCTTCATCAAAATTATAACAAAGTCCTTTGAGTTAGAATTCAACCGTATTGGCCCTGGTCAATTTTTGGATCTTTAGTGGAGTAGAAAGAGGAATGGGATTTACTAGTTTAGTGCGAGGAATAGAAGAGGGTTTTCTATTTTGAGAAGAGACAACCTGTTGTTATTCCTTATCTCTTTTAGTATCCTCCACCCAACTTTGAGGTCGAGCCATGAGGACATGGGCACAAATCCCATCCTTGAGGCCATTGATAAAACATTCTCGGAAAAAAATCATCAGACATGCCCTCTATATGAAAATCTAGTCGCTCAAAAGAAGCTATAAAGTCTTCCACTCTGCTAGATTGTTTCAAATTTTTGAAATGGCCTAAATGGTCAGTGTCAGTGTCAAAGAGTTCATAAAGCTCTGCCACAAAGTGTGTCCAAGAAACATACCCTTGACGGGCAATTTTTCTTCGTTGCCACCATTGCCAACGTTCTTGATCTAGATGGAGAACACCATACTGGAGTTTGGCCAAGTCATCTGTTATGTCATACAAAGAGAAATAATGTTCCATTTGAGTTACCCAACCAATAGGATCTGAGCCATAAAATTTGGTCACATCCACCCGCGGAAGGCATAGGTCACGCTAAAAGTGATGAGGCTGATAATTATGGGAATGAGAGGAAGTTTCATCTTTGGTATGCAAAGGTGGGTCAGATAAAGTTGGATCTGTAGGGATATTTAGCTTGGTGCAGATCATCAAAGCAACAGATTCAAGCTGGGTATTCATGTCTTGTTTGAGGTCTTCTTTGAGTTCTGCAATTGAGGCGGTGATGGAGGAATGCATGGTTTTATTGATGGTGGCGATATTGGCACTAATCTGTCTCACTTCCTGTTGGGTCTCTGTGAAATTAGATTGCAAGGTATTGAAGTGAGTTTCCAAGTCTTGGCTACGTGTATGAGCCACGATGACAAGGGAACCGCAGAGGGGTGGGTGGGGTCAAAAATTTTGCAAAAAAACGATAGGTATGAATGTGATAAGGGAAAAGAGATCAATCCAATGGAATAGGTCTCAAATAATGGTGAAACAATTTCCAGAAATTTTTTTTTTTAAACCTACGGAGTTATACTCCAGTTTGAAGAATACTGCAGTGATGAAATTACCAAATGCTTAAACAGGAATAAATGTGTAGTGATTTGGCAACTCGAACATAGTTGTGTGGCAATAGATCCTGTCTGTTTTTTTTTGTTTTTGTTTTTTTTTTCTGTCCCCAAGGGTTAGGTATTCAAGGGTTCTACAGACAAGGGTTTTCCCTGTGCTATAGCTCTCTGATATACGTGCGGGGTCCAACAGTAGTACTCGGCCCAATATCTCAAGTCACCAACTAAGGAGGCTAGACCATGCGCTTAGCCATATTACCCAACTACCCTTATATTATCTTCCCGAGTGTTGTTCTCGGTGACACTATAGCAGTCATGCGGATGATCGCTTTATCTAAAGAGGGCTTCAGGAAATATAGTACGATCTGTATATAGGTGTTATCTGATGTGATACCACTTGAAGGGGTACCAACAGGGGTTACAAGGGTGTCCAACATATGTGCGCTTAAGTACCACTTGTATTTCCTGGATGTATGAATCCCTCAACCATAGGTTTATGCACGTAACGACAGATCTTTGTATCTTAAAGACATCAGAATACTTCTCTACCCTGAAAAACAATTACCCACAATGTTTTGCCGAGGAAAGTGCTCTGATATCACTTGTAATATTCCAGATATAAAAAGTATGCAGAACATAAATAAAATTCTAGAAATGGCGGATGAAAAACAATATAACCAGAACAACACCACAATAATACTGAAATGATAACATAATAACACCAGAAAGAACACTTCGATTGCTGAGAGAAATGTTCACTTGCCTCTTCGAGGGGGAAACCTCCATTCGAGCAGAGATATATTACAATAATATCCAAGACAATCATTCTCATACCCTCAACTCCTATTTATACTAAATATTTCTATTAAAAGAACCATCTAGAGGAAGATCCTTCTAGAAGCGGAAGCTTCTATTAGGTCTTCTTACATTCGACTAATTCTTCCTTATTGCTACGCCTTATTAATATTGTCCTTTATTACATCAGAATATATTATTCTACCTACGTGAGGGGTTAGGTCCCTAACAAAATGTATAAATTTGAATTTGGCAAGACTGCACTTGTATACTTAGGTCATATTGTAGGAGGAGGACAATTGAAAATTGATCATTCAAAAATTGAAGTAATTGTAAAATGGCCTGAGCCAAAGAGTGTAACCGAAGTTCATAGCTTCTTAGGTGCAGTCCAGTATTAGAGGAGATTCATTCCCAAATTCTCCTTTATAGAATCTCCTTTGCATTCCTTAACTAGTGCGAAGAACAATTTTCAGTGGGAAGGAAATCAACAAAAATCTTTTGACACTTTGAAGGAGAATATCAGTACTGCACCAGTATTATTATTGTCGAATATTCAAAATCCTTTTGAGGTCGAGACAGATTCCAATGGATACACCATGGGTGTAGTATTGATGCAATATCTTAAGCCTATATGTTACCACTCTGAAATTTTAACCAATATGTTGTTAACTATCCTACATATGATAAAGAGTTGTATGCATCAGTTCAAAGTGGAAAGAAATGGAAGCACTACTTGTTAGGAAAGGAAACAAGTATACATACAGATCACCAGCCCTTACAATATCTTCAAGCATAGAACAAACTGCAACAATATTGACACTACAGATGGATGGGTTTTCTACAACAATTTCATTTGGTAATCAAATATAATAAGGGTACAAGTAACAAGGTAGCTGATATGCTTTCTAGATGTCCTATTGCTGCTTATATTATTTTGAAGAATACTTCTTTATCTCATGATAGTTATGTAGAAAAATATGCCATCGATGAAGATTTTAAAGAAGTATATGAGAAGCTAACCCATGGTGCACAAGTAGAGAACTATTGTCTCTAGGGAAAACTACTCTACCATCTTGGGAAACTATGTATTCCTACAAGTGAACGATTCCATGTAATACAAGAAGCTCACACTTCTCTTGTGTCTGGGCATTTTGGGGTAAGAAAAACTATAGCTCATTTGTAGAGGTTTTGTTACTGGACTCAAATGAAAGCAATTGTAACTAAATATGTAAAGGGGTGTGTGATGTGTTCTACTTGTAATCCCACTAATAGCAAATTGGGGCTATACTCACCACTTCTTATTCAATCCCATCCATGGGAAAGCATTTCCATGGATTTTGTAGGGGGTTTACCAATGACCAGAAGGGTTCACGATTATTTGTATGTTGTAGTGGATAGGTTCAGAAAGTTGTGTATCTTGATGCCAAGTAAAAATCAGCTCACTGATGAGAAGACTTTTAATATCTTCTTTCAGTATGTTTGGGTACACTTTGGGTTACCCACATCCATTGTCTTGAATAGAGATACTCGATTACTTGGGGATTTTTGGACTATCTTGTGGAGAATGATGGACACAAAATTGAAGAGTATCACTGCTTTCCATTCATAGACCGATGGATAGACAGAGGTGGTAAATGAAACAGTGGTAATTTTTCTTCTAGGCTACTGCAACAATCATCCTAAGTTATGGGATGAACAAATACCCTATGTACAACATGCTTATAACTGAGCTTTACATTCCTCCACTCAGAGTTCACCTTTTGAGAAATTTTTTGGGTAGCTACCGAAGGTTCCTTTGGAATTGATGTATGGGAGAGATGTCGATGTGAATGAAGAATGAATAGAGGATAGAACCCACAAGTTCATCTAGAGGATCTAGCAGATACACCAGGCAGTCAGGGAATAGTTGGATAAAAGTCAAGCACAGTATAAAGTTCGACATGACAAGAACAGGGTTGATTATCAGTTCCACCTTGGAGACTGGGTATGGCTTCACATCAACAAGGAACTATTTAAGGGTGAAGGAAAGAAACTCAAGCCCATTCATTATGGACCCTTCACTATCTTGGAGAAAAGTGGTACCAATGCTTTTCGTATGGACCTTCCACCTTATATGCAAATTTACTCTGTTGTGAACGTTGAGAACTTGAAACTTTTTGAGCCTCCCATGATCATGGATCGGGATGAGGAAGTTTCAATACATTCAGTTGATGAGTTTTCACTTGAGTACTTGGATGTGTTACAAGAAAATATCATCATAGACAGAAGGATGAGAACTTCACACAGGGTTGATCTTGATTATCTTCTATTATGATTAAAGGGCACACATCCAAGCAAGGCAAAGTGGATAGAGAAGGACAAAGTGAGCGGATTCTTCCCTCGCTTACTTGTTGATTGATGAAATCTTTTGGTGGTCCAAAAATCTCTCAGTGGGAAGGCATGATACAACAGACAGAGAAAGGGAAAAAATTAAAATTTCCCACAACTCAATGAAAATTGCATGATCATGAATATCACGTTGCAAGATTTCTAATAGCATAAACAACTTGTCAAACGGAGTTACGGATCGAAAGATATTCATAATCAAAGTTTTGTTCAACCTAGCATTGTCAATAGGGATGAGTCAGCATCTGTATTGTTGACGTTAGCATCAATACATATGACATCATTGTTTGTACAAAATACATGGCAAGCTCATAGGGTGACACGAGTCATGATGACATCAGCATGATGATGTGGCAACACAAGAGGATTCCACGTGTCACTCATTTTTGGGCTTTTTGGGCTAACTTGTGGACCAATGAAAATTTTCCACATGTCAGTCTATATAGGACACGTGGAATCCATACATTACATGGAAGGATGACATGGCATCCATACGACACGTGGTAGGGTGATGTGGCAGGATAACTATGCAATGAGGTGACGTGGGCCAATGATTGACTGCCATGTGGTAGTGGGAAAATGCCCATTGACCCCAAACAACTAAAAATCCATCTATATATATATATATATAACAGGACCCTGCCAAATCTGGCAAAGGTCTTGCCATGTATTCCATACCCGCCAAAATCTCCATCGTTTTAATAGCCAGCCACCAAAGCATCTCCGCCAAATATATTTGGTATGTCATTCTAGTGGAATATCCGCCCCTACCTAAACCTTCGATAGACTATTGTAACCATGTGTTAAAAGGGGAGGCCCACGGGTTCGACCCTAGGATCTCCTCTAACCAAAGCATTAATATAACATATGTTCGTCGGTAGGCAAACGACCTCATTATTGCACAACCACAACATTTTTATATAAAAAGGGGTTTTCTCCAATGTATGGGGGGAGAAGGAGAAAAAAGGGTAGGACTGTATGGATTGGGCATTCATTTTGAGAAAAAATCCCAGTCATTAGTTGCAGGTGTTGGAACAGAAATCGAGGCGATATTTTCCTTGGGTCTAAAAGTCCCCGACTTAGATCGAGGCGTAGAGATAGTCATTTTTAGGTAATTCGATGCCACGAACGCAATGGTGATGTTTATTTTCTAATATGAGAAAATATTATGTATATTAACTCTAGAATGCGGTATACTTATGTATTTTTCCCAATTCTTTTGTGGAGTTAATAAAAAGGCCTACCCATATGAGAGTAGGACCCGAAGACATAGTCCACCAGGGAAGAAATCCGTTATCAAGTTTTTGCGTTCATATTTCATGATTATGTATCTTTCCTTTTAAGATTTTCCTTATTTATGGTGTACTTTAGTTTATGTTCATTTAATACAATTATTTAATAAGTCACCAGACAAAAAGATCCCAGATCAATTTGTTAAGCCAAAGGGAATGACCGGCCATTCGAAGAGACCTTCTTTAGATTTGAAAGTTTTATTCCATACATCAGTTGGTTTGATGGGAACCTGGTGGTAGCCAGACTTTAGTTCAATCTTGTTGAAGAAATATTCCCCCTTGAGTTGGTCAATAAGGTCATCAATTTGGGGAATTGGGTACCGATTCCTCACTGTGATTTTGTTTAATGATCAATAATCAATGCAGAGTTGCCATTTCCTGTATTTCTTCTGCACAAGCATAATCGAGCTTCTGTGGGGGGAGGAGTTGGGTTGGATGTACCCCTTTTGAAGCAGATCTTGGATATGGCACTTGATTTCGTCATTTTCCATCAGTGAGCAATGATAGACTGGTCTATTAGGCAGTGGGGCACTGGGGGTTAGATCAATTAGCTGCTTGAATTCATAGAGATTTGGTACCTCGGTGGGTGAGAAGAATATATCTATGTACTCTTCCACAATCCCATCCACTTGCTTCTGCTGTAAGCAGCGGCTCTGTGTAGAGGTCACGGATGTGGCGGTGACCTTCTACTTACTCTAATCATGGATTATAAAGAAGACAAACTTCTCGGTCTGTGAAATGAACTTACTGCTTTTCTTAGCAGAGATTAAAGAAATAGAGGTAGGTGGTGCTACCTCTGGTATCCTGTACAATTGTCTACCCAAAGTAATAATAACACTGTGGGGTCTAGAGTCATACACAACATGTTGCTTCCACAAATATGGTTGGCCTAAAACAAAATCAAAAACTTCAAGGGAAGGAATATCACACAATACCTCATCTTTGAAGGGCTTGATGTTGCAGGGTAGACAACATTGTTGGTTGACGCGGAGATATTTTCCTTGGAGAAGCCAACTGATGGTGTAGGGTTGTAGGTGCAGTGTTAACGGCAGGTCCATCCACTTGATGACCTCTACTGAAATAAGGTTCTTATGACTACCACTATTGACAATGAAATGCAACTAAGTCCCCTTTACCCACATCTGTGAGTGAAAGAGGCGTTCCCCTTCCTCTGTTTCTTCTGGTTCGCTTGGTTGTACTTTGGTGGTAGAGATAGTGGAACTAGGTTTAGAATCAATGATCTTCTTCCCTCTTTCTAGATTTGCATGGTTTCATTCTCCTTATTCAATCCCTTCTTGTATTTAACTTCTTGGTGTTCAAGGTGGGGATTCGAGAGGAATATAAGGTCTACTACCACCACTAACAAGCAAGTAGGTTTCAAGGTCGAAGTCGAAGGATTATGAAACTCCTTTCATAACTTGAGATAGGTGATAATAAGGTGTCCTGATGGTTGGGATTCCTTCATGGGCAGGGGGGATTTCAATAGTTAGTTCTTCCCACATAGGGATTTTGCAACCTTGGGTACCAAAAATTCAATAGGGAGTTGGTTGGTTTACCTTCTCCAGTGTCGAGTTAACATGCACTCACGAGATTCTCTTATTATTGCCTCAAGCTCTTCTTTTGTGAATATGTGAGGTGTTGGAGATACAACCTTGGGAGGAGTAGAGCCTTGTTGAATGAAAAATTGTGTGAGAGTATCCACAAAGTAAGATAGAGGATCAAAGGCTTGTTTTGGGTCTGGATGAGGGAAATCACCTTTTTGAACAGGGTTTATGAGTGGAATAGAATGAGTAGGGTCTTGCAATTTATTTGCATCCATTCAGTTCGATGGCCCTCCTTCTAGCACTATTTTCGTTGACAGGTCCAAATGACATGTCAATTAGTTAAGGGAGAATGTTGGATGGTAGGTCCCAATTAGACCTACTCTCATTTGGTGTAGCGTTTGTGACCAATATGTGGGCCAGGTTTGGGTCCAGGTGTAGCGTTTGCGACCAATATGTGGGCCAGGTTTGGGTCCAAATATTTTCTAATTATGAATCTACTAACCAAATGTTCTTAGGTGAATTAAAATTTGAACTAAATACTAAATTAGAACTATATAACAATATCCTAATATAAATCTATCCTAACCTATCCTATCTTGATCAAGAGAAAATTAATTGTATGAGTATAGTGAAAGATAATCCCACTAGAACCATAAACAATTCATGTGTGCTAATGGTAAGTGTTGGTGTATGCACGTGGATAGGTTCAAGACCCTGGGTTCAAAGTAAGTTGTCCAACAAAACCCTACATACACCAGCCCTTTCAGTGTCACCTACGAGCAGGTGAAGTCTCACCCGAGGTATCTTTATGGGGATTGCAGGAACTAAGATTTTGCAGTGATGAGGGAAAAAAGGGAGGTGTGCTCTGTCATACCTACAAGACTCTTTTACACACTAGATTCTAGTTAACATGTCCTTGTTACTTAAGTATTTATGCATATGAGTCTATATTCCCACCATTTAACAATTAAACATACTTTTAACATTATTGTGCATGAATATTTCAACATTATCAGTAAAGATAAGCATTCATCCATAGTAAAAGCATGAATCACCATCTTACATACATGAATTAACATATTACAAACATGAATAACCATACCACAACATAATTCGACACAACATTATCGTGGTTCACCCCCTCATGGGCTACATCCACAAAATATTTACTTCTTTATTAGATTTAAGGAATTCATCTTGCACTTTGTGGTACAATAGGTGTTCAATATACACTGTTATGCTTACATTCATGGATGATTTACAAAAAACATCCTACAATCAAAAGTACTCCTCAGAACTCTTTTGGTTCTTTAGCTTCGCCTTTTCTCTCTATTGTTGCTTCGAAATCTCTCACTTCTTCCATAATCTCCTTCAAATTTGAAATTTCTTCCCTTTTACCTCATGTTTTCTTGTCATCTCATAATGAGTTGGCTCCCACTCATGCTCGGCTAGTGACAACTCATTATGAGCCAGATACAGCTCATGATCGACTAGTTTTTCTGGATTTACGAGACCTTGTTCCTTCATGTCCCCCATATTATTCTCTTTCTTATCTCTTCTTTCTTTATATTCTTGATCTTCTTGATCCTACACATTTTCTCTATGTGTCGCTTCTTCTCGTTGTTCTCTATTCAACCTGTCTTCCCAACAGGCCCCTAACACTCACCTGTGGCTTGTCCCAAGCCACTTAGGCCTGTTGTGTCATGCTCTTCCATGCCTCAATGAATTTCTAGAGGATCTACTTCATTTTTTGTACTAGTGTTGTGACTTCTTCCTCCTTGTTCACAATTTCTTCCGTTGTCTACATTTTCAAGCTATTTAATTTGGCCTCGATGTCTTGTGCTATTAATGTCGTGTTGGTTTGTCCGGTAGTTAGCTCCTTTAGTAACCCGAGTGCCTCATCATGTTGCGGTCACAACTCCTGTGTGACCTTTCACTACTCTTCCTTCTATTGTTCCACTATAAGATGTAGTTTATTGTTCTCCAACATTTTTGTCATTCTTTTGGTTAGTGCGAGCGTATTTGCACGCTTAATGGCTTGAATCACTTGTTCCTACGCAACACTTATTTTCACATCCAACACTTGAAGCTCTAGGGTGTTTGTCATATTTTTCCACATGCACATGCCTTCTTTGCATATATTTATACACTCTTGTTCTAAGATTTTAATCTTCACCACTGTTGTGTGCGCAGTCCTTTCCCTTTGCACTTTTTCTTCTGGTGGTGTCCCTGGTGTTGCATGTGACTCTATCTTTGTGACCTTCCTTCAAAGTTCTTTTGTGATCTCGCTAATATTTCTAACTTGTTATTCTATTGTGGATTCTACCACCATGGGTAATTCTGGTACTTATTTATATAATTGTTGTACAACTGCTTGAACGTTTTGTGCCAATTGCTCGGCTTCCTCCTTTTCCTTCCTTATTTCTTCAACCTTTTCCTCGGCTTCATTCTTTTCATGCTCAGATTTCTCTACTTTCTCTTCTAGTTCAATCATTCCTTGTGTGGTTTGCTTGGACTTCTCTTCTTCTTAAATATTCTCCCTCTTAGCTTCCTTTTCCTCACTGTCTTCTTTATTTTTTCCCTTTTTTGCGAGGTCTACTTACTATTCTACTATGCACTTTTCCTGTAGTGCAGTTTTGTATTATCTCTGAAGTTCTTCCTTCTCTTCTTCTACGTTGCTCAACTCACTATCTACAGTATCTACTTGATATTTAATTTCATGTGTGATCCCTATTTGCAAGTCCTGTAATACTTCCATTAGCATCTGGGATATGACGCGGTCCACGTGACTTAGTGCTTACAGTTGCTTATGTACTTTGGGGTTTGGTAACTTGACTGTCTATACTGGGAGTTTGAATACTCTGTGCTCTGATAATCCCATCTGTTCTTCCCCTGCTATTACTTGTTGGGTTGTGGCTACTCCTGGAGCTGGTGTCAATCGAACTGTCTCTAGTAATTTTTCTAGCCTCGAGCATTGATATTGCACCTAAATTTGAAGTGCTTCTTGTTTCTTTTTCGTATCTTCGAGGACTTATTCCATGACATCCCTTATTATGTACCCAATTCTATCCATGTCGTCATCTGTTACGGAATATATGACTTGATTCTTTTGATATTTTTGCTTCTTCCGCGCAGCTGACCCTATGCTCTAATTTGACTGTTTCCTTCCTGTTTGATGTAAGGGTTGTGGAGGTTGATCAATTGGCCATGTTTTTGGTGCTTCCTCTATATAATTTCCTTGATCGTTTCCCTCTGTGCCATTTCCTAGGGGGTTTGTTTCTACATATGTGTGTTGTGCTACTTCAACATTCCCCCCCTATGCAGTTGCATCCCCTTTTGTTGGTATTTTCCAGTCTGGTTCCCAATCTTGCATGACCAGCTGAATATCTTCCTCGGTTATATTATACTTTGTTTGGACCCATTCCTTACATGGATCCTTCTTGTATTTTATATACATGTTGTGTCTATCTGTGAGAAATTCTGCAACTAGGCCATATGCCTCCACCAGATATGGTGATATACATGGTGCATTCCAGATGCTCTATCTAAATCTTTCACCATAGAGAAAAAAATATATGTTGTTGTCCATCTGCCTCCTATTGATTTTTGAGAACCAAAAGTTTTGGTATTGTTCCGCTACACATGAGTTCCCCCTTATCCCTAAGAATATCACATCCTCTGTCTCTACCCATGTTTTGAAGGAAATCAAGATTAGTAGCCAGGGGTAGTGAAACTATTTCCCCTCATATTGGGCTTCAAAATAGTCCAATAGGAACTGGTTCAGAAAGAAATGAGCCCAAGTCATTGTAGTTCCTTCTACACATTGCTCTGCGAAAACTACTACCCATGCTGGGACTTGATCCTTCTTGCATTTATGTAGAATTTTGCATGCTATAATTTGTGTAGCCATTCAAAATTTGTGGTCACATATGGTTGGCACATCCAGGTCGTGCACCCCTCTGACTGTGTGAAACTTTGCTCGCATTGCCTCTGACAGTGCTCTTTCTGTCTTCTTATCTACAAATAATGTGGCGGGGTCCTTCCCCTGGGTGGGAAGTCCAGTGGTTTGTGTTATTAGGCCTATATTAATTGAATTTTTCCTATCCAACCACATGTACCCCCCATGCATGCAATATAGGAGGATTTTGACACAAGCATTTACTTCATTACTATGACCGAAGTGAGGTATGTCAAACAAATTCAGGAGGCCTACACGCTCCAATCCTCTAGACCACCCCTTGACCACTAGTAAACTTTGTTGTGTCTGTGGATCTATTTGGAGTTCCAGGTATTCATGAGGCACACGTTTAGGTAACTTCACCACATTAGTAATGTCATGATCGACATATTTCAGCTGAGGCACCTTCCCGACCATGTCTTCATCGATGATGACTATTGGAATGTCTGGTGTCACCATATTTTAATTTTGATTCCTCTATAATGTAAATGGTGCAGCGTCATCCTTCCTCAATGGTATGTAATCATGAGCAAACCTCGGTGGCCCTGATGAGGATGCACCTGGGGTTTCCTCAATCTCTTCTTCAACTACAAGAGCCCTAGTGCGACTCCTTCTTGGTACCGTTGTTGTTGCTCCTATTGCTTTGGGTGGTTCCATTTCTATGCTTAACTCAATTGTGGTAGTTTTTGAAGCTTTATGCTCTCTCTCGATGCTCCCTCTTTTTGATGTAACTGTTAAGTAACAATAACCCACCTTTTGCAGTCTTGGTAGATTTTGTCCCCTGTTTCCCATTGTGTACCAACCCTCGCATCTTCTAGCTTGTCTCCTCCTCCCATAGTGTGACAGGTGCTTGCGTTAATGGTGTTTTATACCCATATCCACTAGTATATTTATGTCATGGGATGCCTCTCAGTCATTCTTATCAACGACACTTTTCCTTTACTTTTGTCCTTATGGAAGCTTTATGACTAGGCCTTCTAATGGTTGTATGTGTTGTGATCATTGTTGTCTTTAATTGTTCTTATCCACCCCTAACTATCATTTCATTCTTGTTTCGTACTTGACAATCATTTTCTCATGCAGGATGGTACAATTACTACTACATACTTGACTGTTTTTGTGTCGAGTTTCCCCAATTTGTGCAGTTTCCCCTCCCTACGTTGTTTCCAAATTTTTTATTGCGTGGTTCTCCCTATTACACAACATGTCAGTCCTCTTGGTAGAGTTTTAGCCGATTGTCATTCACTCTGCCTTTTAGTGTGACTCCATTAATTGTTTCCAACTGCGCATTACCTACCTCTATCACCTCCTGGATCACATACAGGCTTAACTAGTGATCAATTAATATCAAGCTTAATAAAAGGAATTTGTGGAAGAGTTTTACCATGTTCTTTTGGATAATTTGGAGGTGGTTTTGAAATGGTGGAAGAGGTGGAAGATGGAGGTGAAGGAGGTGGAGAATCACCACTCCCTCCATTTCCGTTTGGATTTTTATCACCACTGTCTCCATTACCCTTTGGAGGGTTGGAGCTTTCACCTTGCAATATTGCATTTATTTCTTCAAACAAAACTTTGACCATCTCAGTCATATCATAGAAATATTTTCTGAAATTTTCCTCCTCTGAAGGAAGAGTTCCATGACTCTCCTCATGAGCCATACTTGGTGAATATCTCCTTGAATCTTGAGATGATTTGATAGTTATCCTTCTCGACAAATGAGAACTTGGCTCTACAATTTGACCTTCTCCTCTTTTGAGCTTCAACCTTGTAAGCATCATAAAATAAAAAATAACTTGCAAACAATCAAGCCTTCAAAAAACTATGCTCTGATACTAACTGATCTGAAAATGGAATGGATATGTTTCCAATAGATATTTAAAATGAAGAAGACTTGTCTCTTTAAATTGCAAGTATAAAATTGGTATGTTTTGGGGTAATTGGATCAAGTTACTAACACATAAATTCAATGAGTTTTAGTTAAGCATGAGCATCATATCAAACATATAAAACCATCAATAATGAACACATAACACAACAAATTATAAAGGAGTTCACCCCTCTCTTGGGCTACATCTCATAGTCCATCTTCCCTTGGATCATTTTCATTATTCTTAAATATTTCTCTTACAATGCTCAGAATACAAAATATATGGCTCCAATGGCTTCATAACATCCAAAATCCCCTAGCTGGGCTTTTTCGGCACCTGGTTTGGCCAAAAAATGAAGAAGTTACACCTCCTAGAAGTTTTCCCCTTCAAGCGTGTTGTACCCGCTTGTCAAAATGCACTTTTTAATGACCCACCTGGATCTCGCAACGTTCATGGGTCAAAAAAAGAGAACCCACACTCACTCTGAAAATCAGAGCAATCTGTTGAACAATTAGCAAGTTTAGCGCCCCTGTGGGCAGAGGTGTCGGTCGCATGGGGAGCATGTGGCCACGTCTCAGTGCCTAATCTAGCCTTTGTGGTTTAATCGTGCCCAAAATCCACCAACTGTCCTGTGGGGTGGCCATATGGCTTAACATCTACACCTGTAGGGCTAAGCATTAGTGTAAACATCCTGTGACAAAATTTATGGTGGTTGTATGGTATAGTGGTAAGAACTGGGGGCTATACATCATAGCATTGTCTGGGCGTGCCAAAGGGTAAAAGGTATGGCCTTGTGGTATGTGTTAAGAACTGTGGGTTGTTGACCAGGGGCTATCCATTGGAGTTCCCATTCCAACAATTAAGCGAAGGTTACATGTGGTGTGATGGACCAAGGGTTGGGGCTTAGCCCCGACCCTTTACTCTGTCGAAATTACATTCATTGCGATTAAAATAATATAATAAGAATATATGTATTAAGACACATAATGGGCGGGTTGGTATCCCAGGCCACACCAAATTATTAACCCCCCCACCAACCCGGAGGTCGTGGGTTCGACCACTTTCCAACTAGACTAGAGGGGTGCCACATGGAAGCCCACGACTAGGCCATGTGGCACCATAACATTTTCCCTCAAGATGACACATGTCACAATATGATTTGCCCACATTTCTACCACGGATCATGCCCTGTCATCATTCCAACTCAACACTCTTCCATGTCACTTATACAATCATGCCACATCACCTACCACATGTGGGTCCGTGCCACGTGTGGGTATGTACCCTGCCACATCAGCACTATATGAACTATACAGTCAGCAAAATTTTGCATGATTGGAAAAATGAACAGAACGTGATATCTTTCTCATATGATGTCTGTTCGAGCCTGTTAACGTTGCATTGGGTTTGTGACAATGAGGCCTGTTATCGCATAGTTTGTAGGAAGGGTTTAGGTAGCTTGAGTCAAGGCTTTAAACTGGCGTAACAGGAGCTCCCCCACCCACTGTCACCTCGATGGGGAGCTCTTTCTATTTAGGGTGGCTAATCCCAAGGGAGACATCCCTAGTAATCTGGGGTTCCGAGAGGGCTTTAAAGTTTATAGGATCAAGATAAAGATTCCCTTTCACAGATTACTACCAAGAAGGAGATAGTCAAGGAAGATATTCTACTGATAAGGGCACCTGTTTGCGAGACAAGACAAATAAAACTAAAATGTGTTGCAGTGGTTAGTACTTCAAATATTAATGACTATCTTTGTATATATGAGCAATGATCAGATGTAATTATTGACAAAGTCAATGATTACTAAACAAAGACAAATGACTTATATCACTTCTTCAATAAAATACATAAGAGATATGGGCATTCAATGTATAAGATCAAATCCTTGTATTATATCACAATGCAATTCATATCATAAATCTGCTCATATAAATATTATTGCTGCGTCACAAGTGCAGAATTAGGGTGACGTCAACCCTAATATTTGGTCAATTTTGGAAGGCAAGAGAGTGAACGTTTTACACAAAAGGCCAAAGACAATAATCAACACTTCAAAGCCAACCAAGACACAAAGTTTTATACTCAAATAAGAGTCAAAGAGAGGCTTGACGTCACAAATAATGTTGTTGCTGCAAAGGTGACGTCAGCCCTAGAATCAAGTTAGTTTGAAAGACAAAGAGTAAGGCATTTTGTCAAATAATCTTATGGATATGATCAATAACTCAAAGTCTATCAAATCAGGTGATAGATGTCAAAACGTTTTAAGCCAAGCAAGAGTTTTAGACAGGTATGACGTCACCTA
>JZKD02S0351994.1:277516-322260 GCA_000966675.3 Picea glauca
AAAATTCATTTCTCCTCAACCATGAGGATCCACGTGACGTGCCACATACCACTGGAAAGAGCATGATGTATACTATCCATCCATGGGTTTTGTATCTTCATTTTCATTTTCCTTCTTGTCCAAATTACTTCATCAATCTTCTGGTCCAAAACCCATGACTAGGGTTGACATCAATGACAACAACCAATCTTCCAACATTTAGGAAAACCACTCTCGTCATCCCAAGTGACCTCCCATGACAGAAGAAAAGAGAGGTGACAGAGTAGGATATCCTTTCAATACGTTGCTCGAGGAATCCTGCGTGCGACAGAGGAATGAGATGATGGAAAAATTCACTCAGATCCTTTGATAACTTTTGATGGTGGCCAAGGCATCTTCGACAAGTAGAAATTTGGAAGGTGTGACACCCTTCAAGGTACAAGTCAATTTTTATATCCCCTTATTTGAAGTCCAGATAGATGCATATGATCTAGAAAAATGGTTGAATAGGCTAGAAGGTTATTACAAAAATTTCCGACAGTGAAACTATCACCTTCGCGCTCCTTAAATCCCTTCCCCATGTCAAAGCTTATTGGGAAGGTTACTGGGAGAGGCACACTGTGGATGGATATATACCATTCGAGAGAGAACCCACTTGGTAGACTTTTATAGATTCCCTAAAGGAGGAGTTCTACCCTGTTAGAAACTATGATGACCAGTACATGAGATGGATGACTCTGCTTCAGAAAAGAGACCAGATAGTGTCAGAGTACACTAACATATTTCATACCTTACGCTCAAATATGGGTATCAAAGACTCTGAGCGACACTTTTTTTTTAATTAACTCAGTGGTATTCACATGTACATCCAAACATATATGTATTTCTTTGGAATCTCCTCACTAGGAGCTTCTTATCGATATGTAGTCAAAATAGAGAAGAAATTCAAGCAACAGAGTAAGGGGATTTCGGGTTTGAAAATGAACCACAACAGAAGCATGGAAAAGGAAAACATAACTCATGGAATGAAGGACATGTCATTAAGGAAGGCCAACCTCAAGAGTTTCATCCCAAGATGCAAGAAAATAAGGGTAACAGGAAGTTTAAGAAAGACATTGGAAAGTATTGTGAGTTCTTCAAAATCCCTTCGCACAACACCAATGAATGTCACTCAAAACAGTCATTGGTGGCCGAGCTAAAAGAAAATAATCAGAACCTAACTCAAAATTTTATTTAGAGCACCCTAAAGGGAAGCAAATCATCAATGAAGAACCCATTTCTACCATCATGACCACACCAATACAACTAGAATAACCAGAGGAGCTTGAATAGGGGGAGCGCCTCTTCCACTCGCAAATGTGGGTAAAGGGGACCCCACTATATTTCATTGTTGATAGTGGGAGTTAGAAGAACCTGATATAAGATGAGGTTTTCAAGAGATTGAAGTTTCCAATGATGTCACACCCCCAACCATACACCATCGGATAGTTGAGCTAGGGACAAGACATTTGTGTCAGTCAATAGTGTCATATATCCTATGGCATCAAACCCTTCAAGGATGAGGTATTGTGTGATATTTCCCAACTTGAAGTCTGTGATGTTATTTTAGGACAACCATATATGTTTAAACGTCACTCTATCTATGAGTATCAACCCCTCACCATCATTGTTACTTTGGGAGGTCATCTCTATAGGGTACCAGAGGTAGCTCAGACTACTACCACTTCATTGATCTCAGAAAAACAATTGCGCAATGTAATCTCTCAGACCACAAAATTTTCCCTCTTCACAATCCAATCAGATGATGAACAAGAGGTCATTGCGACCACTACAGCCTTGGACCAAGACATTTCTATCCAGAAAAAGAAGTTTGACAATATTATAGAGGAGCATGAAGAGAATATTCCATATGTTTAGCATAGCTATATTGGCCATGACCCTTTTCAAAAGTGCTTTGGGTTCCAACCATTATCCACCATTGATATAACTCTTCTTGTTGCATCTTCATAGACAAATTCCTCCCACACTCATACCAAGGTAGATCATGCAACCATATCTGTTGAATGGATCCAACAACTCCAACAGGTTCATGGCATCCTTCCACATGCAAAGTACAACCAGGAAATCTACTTCAACAAGGAAAGTGGCTCACTAAGGTTCAAATTCAATAGAATTTCCCCCATTTCTTGAGCTAACTTGACGCAATGAATATCATTGCTTCCTAAGGGGGGAGGAATGATCCAGGTGGATCTCGGTGACCATCCACCTTTTCCATTGACTCAACATTTCGAGCCTATGGTTTTGATAAACCATGATATTGACCCTTTTGATGGGGAATGGAATGTAATACCATCTTCATTTGTTAATTATAGAAATAATGTAATGTTTTCCTAATGGTCTTATGTACATTCCTACAACATAGTGTTAATACATTGAATCCCATTAGAACTCTGCAGTTAAGCGTGCTCGGGCTAGAGTAGTACTGGGATGGGTGACTTCCTGGGAAGTTCTAGTGTTTAACATGCCTATGGCATTTTATAAACTTAGATTAATTTATCCCACATGCATCATGGGAATTTTTCTCCTCTCACTCTCTCATATATAATTGAGGTGGAGGCCCTTTAAGAATGCAATGGAGTGTTATTTAAAGCTTGTTGTGAATGAAGCATAGCCCATTCTGTTAGTGTGTGTTTACAATGTTTTTCTCTCTTATTCATTAACAGAAGTTGGGTTTCACTATATTTATGTGTTTCTGGAAATATCTTTGTGTATTTCCTTGTTACATCTCCTCTATATTTTTGTCTTCATGTCATTCTCAAATTCACATATACAAATATTCCCCCCCAACACTAGTTTATTAACTAGATATTGCAGTACAGAATGATCTGTATACATATTAAAGTGTGATCCCTGTTATCCCCATTTTGTGGGATAAATAAGGAGATTATATATCTAGGCCCTTAGGTTGCATATATAGAGTACCAAGAGACTACATGACCAACAATTTCCTTTTGCACAGATGGAGACCCTTCTCACCACCACATAGGTTGTATATTTTCATATGGCATCCACCACACCAGCCGGATTTTGAGAGGCATTGGGCCTTTCTCCATGAGGTACAAGTCAGGTATTATGGTGAGCTTCATTTCAATATTTGAAGCATTTGAGTATGTTGTATCTTAGACTATTTTAGATTTCATAACATATGCTTGGACATCATGTCTTTTTCCTTGTTTCACCTTGGTGTTTGACATTGTTCCCTAGTAAGTGGTCTTACTTGGGGATGGGTTTTCTACTAGGAACTCCCTTGAAAACCCATTGTATTGTTACTGACCATACTTACCACTTTTCATCACTTAAACCCCTCGTTTTCTTATCTCTTGGGATTTTAGGGTGTATTGACCCAAGAATGGGTTGTCCCTCAATATATGGGAAGAAGGAGATGAAGGCCCAGAGGGGTTTTTGTAGGGTAAAATATAAAATCCTATACATAAACCTTCGAGATGTTTCACCCAAGGAATCCCCCAAGAAAGAAATGAAACACTTACCTATAAAAAAAGGGGGACCCACAAGAATAATGATTATGAATGCTTAAAGGGTTAGTTGGAGGATATGAGGTCTCATCATGAGTTGACCTATCATGATCATGGATATCTAGTGGTATTACATTACCATCATATGGTCACAAAACCATGGTAATGGATCTTAGTTGCATGGTTGATAGAAAGGGGGTCTCATCACAACCCAACCTTCTCATTTCCACTAGGTATTTGTGAGTGACATTGTCATTATTTAGACACCAAGCCAAGAAAATGGCCTTCAAATTGTCCTTAAATTATGAAAGAACAACTAATGGAAAAAATGATGGGCTTGGAAAAATTGCATTACAAACGAAGGTGACACACACCCTCTACAAAGGCACCCATGAATGAGACACCGCAGCCCCTTGTATGTCATGAACCCCGTGCCCATTGAGTATTAACCCTTAACCACTTCATCCACTGTACATGGCTTAGAGAGGAATATCTTGGAAACACTCCTTGAGCTAGGAAAATATCTACCCAATAGGACACCTTGTCAACCCTCCCATATCCAAGCTTGGAAAGTCACATAATGTCTTTGAGCACTTAATCGTTTGACAGGGTAATCTTTGATGCACATTCTTAGGTGGCTCATTTATTGACTTGATTTATTTATCATGATATTTTGACTTGATATCGTTGGAGGGTGTACTTATTTGTCTTTGCAGGACCTAGTTGGTGGATAGTTTTGGAGGAACAAGCCTAACCTGGGATTCCATGGGGCTTGAAGAACATGGGTGGATGAAACGGGCCCACATGCCAGATGAGAGAGACATACCTTTGGAGGTCTAGAATATATTTTGGATGACATAACCTATCCCTCACATGCCAAACGTTTTTCCTACGAGAGGAAAAATGTCACCTATAGAGGCATGATGTCACCTAGGAGAGATAGGGTTTGGTGTTGAGGTTATCATTCATTGGCACAAGGAAGTTTTGAGGAGAATGAGGATTTAACCATGAATAAAATGACTTGTATGATTGACATGTGTATTTTGGAAGCCTAACTACACTCCTCCAACACCAATGACTTACTCCTAGTGTCAAAATGTCCCCTGAAGGGGTGACGTCAGATTAAGTTAGGGTTTCTTTTTGTGTAAAAGTAAATTTTAAGATAATTGTTTAATATTATTTTGTAAAAGGGGAAATATTAGGGTTATTGACCCCTATTATTGTGGTTTACCCTAAAATTATTTGGAAAAACTATTTTGGAGACATTTTGTATAAATAGAGATCATAAGATCTCATTTCATAACATAACTCTCCCATTGTACAAAGTATTAGGATGAAATTTTCGTTACTCTTGGTGATTTTTGGTGTTTCTCTCTTGTCGAATGTATTTTGATGAATGTCTCTTGGTGAATGGATGAGTAGTGATGCACACCCACTAAAGTCTTTCTCTTTTGACTCTTGGATGAATGTTGCATGGTAAATAGGGTTTGATATCTCATTTTCTTGGATTAGGTTGTTACGAGGGAAAAAATTTCTATGGCCAAGGGTAAACCACAACAGATAGGTATGACTGCAGAAATCAACTCAATTCCAACACATGCTATATGAACTAATGTGAAAGATAAGAAAGCGGCCTACCTCGATCCAATGTTTGATGATGTTCCACCGTTGAGCACTTCAACCCAAAGCTTTATACCTGCAATAAGTTCTTATCAAATGAGAAGAACAAGTATATAGTGATGATAGAATGGGGTTAGCACATTAGATAACATAATCCATCAAAAAACATTACAAACATGCCCATGGATAATAACCATACATTTGCAATATACCAATAGGACGGGAAAGGAGTATTTTTATTAATAATTGATCAGCAGAAGTGACAACATTACAGACTTTCGTGTCAGCACAGTTTGAAACCAAGAAACGAAGTTCCTTCCAACGAGACCTCCACCACTTCAATCCTCCACCAAAGGCAAGCTCATAGGAGAGAGTCAATGAGGTTCTCTCTACAATAGGGAAAGATCTTGGGGGTTGAACACTAAGTTTAGACTTGAGGGAAAAAGGGATGCAGACTCAATATGAAGTAATTTATCCATAGTAACGTTTCTCTCAAAGTTGAATGCTTTCTCCTTCTTTCCATAGCTTGGAGTTGTGATTTTATATCCTTTAGAATGCAACTGAAGGGTCGAGTCAGAACGTTTCTAGTATGTGGAAGGCCAAGGATCAAAGATCTTCTATCGTGACATGGAAACTTGACCTCATTTTTGTATTTTCTGGCACAAATCTCGATGTACACGAGATGTAGTGGAGCAGCCAACATATACGCATCTTGCATAATTGATAGGGAGCGTATATGTGGAAAAATGTATATTTTTGGCTCTCAATTCATCAAAAGGGATGACAATTCTGCATAGGGAAATGGAAAAAGGCCCCCTGTGAAAGATAGCAATAGATAGGCAAGTCTTTCTATAACAGATGCCCCCTAATGTGTGATATTAGAGGAGTATCTACAATGGCCGAAATACATTATAAATAACCCAGAAGTGGAGTGGTAGAGAACCAGTTGGACGAACTCAATTGCTCATTACATTATGTATTGACTTTGCATACATGGTTGCCAAGAATACAATGCAGATCCATGTGGAAAATATACCAAATAAGTGTTCACAGCCATGAATAGGCAAATACAAATGCAGTTACATGCCAAAAGATGGCATAGTCATGAACAAGGCCCAGTGAAACCAGTCTCAAAATAGTTATGAAGATACCTGTAAACCATGGAGTACAAACAGATCTCCCATGATCACTGAAGTCAAATAGGTGTTGGTCTAATGAAAAGGAAACAATAAGCTAAGGAAAGTTGTGGCCACATAGTGATGTCTTCAAGTCTTCTACACAATCTGCCACGGTGCAAGTCTACATCATGTGAAAAAAGGAGTTGAGGTCGAACATGATGAGACATCATTTGATTATCGGTCATTGAGGTATACCGTTAACAAATGTGAGCCTGCCTACCAATAATGGAAGTAGGTATCAAGGCATCGAGTACATTTTTACAAGTGCGAATAAAGTAGTTGGTGTCAAACACTTGAGAAATTGATTGATCAGGACACATTGATGTATTCCCATCTGTCAATGGCGAGAGATCCTACCACTAATGACTGCAAGCCTCAAGGAACTCACAAAACTCTAGGTCCCATATCCAGAATAAATGAGTTGAAGTTGATGGAAAGAGACCCACTGAAAGGAGAGCATTAAGGCATCTTTCATCAGTCAGCACGAGGAACAAAGCAAGAGCTTCATGATTTGGTGGATATCAAATGAAGAACATGTTTATGAACCAATGACCCTATCTGTACTTTGTGTGTGCCAAATGCAAGTGGTACATGAAAAAGACCCTTTGAATAGTAGCTAATGATGAAAACTACTGACAAAGGCGAGGAAACCACCAATAAGGCTAATGGAAACTAAGACACTGCACGAATCCCAAAGTGTGAATAGATGTCTTTCCGTCGAACACAAGTGAAACCACCCAGTCAACGACCAATGATGAAGTGTCGATTGTTGGGTTCAAGGTGACCTACCAATGATGAAAGTAGGGCCACGGTGCATGATAAGATCATAGTATCATGTGATTCTGAGACAAACTGAGGGTATGGTCGACATGCAAAGTCAAGATTTCTGAGGAGTGGCCGACACAGGTTGATAGATTTCCTTTGAACAAGAGCATGAGACATATGGTGGACTCCGGCAGCATGGACTCAGTGATGTGACTATTAGATGCAAGAGGCATCAATAATGTTCTCTATAGGGACTGGAAGAGTAATCGGTCGGTAGAGAAAACTCTGTAACTAGATCAGCTTCCTAAGGCCATGCTAAACCCAAAATTATGATGATGGAAGGACTCAATAACTTTGTGCTATGTTCAAAGGTGACACGATTGTTGCCAATTACAATATAGTACTCCCTTCCCGCCTATCTTTTTTTGTTTTTTCATAACAAATGAATGCTATGATATAGAGGAGGGAATGAGTGTCGCAAGTAAGAAAAACTAGTTCTAGCAGTGGAACGTACCTATGCTCAATGAAGCGGAATGCATGTGGGAGATGGATACTCGGGGAGATGTTCTCTCCAGGGTATAGGGTGTCAAATTGCGAAGGATATAAACAAGGCTCTGCTTAGTTGAGGATGCAAAAAATGCTTAGGCAACGATTTATAACGCAAAGCGAGAACCGGCTAAAGGCTCAATACTGCAAGCGAGGGCACGAGATGCAATCACAACTTAACGCCAAAAAATGTCATTTTTTATATCTTTTAGTCTACTTGGTGTGAAAAAGGGGTAAACTTGTGCCAAATAGATGTCTTTTCAAATCCAATTTACGAGTGTGAAAAAGACAAGTTCCCTCGGCAATCTTTTCTATTTTTTATAACGAGTCAGAAAAGAGCTTAACTAAGACTCATGACCTTTCAAATCCAATTTTAACGAGTGTGAAAGGGACAAATCACTCATCAATCTTTTCGATTTTTTAGATGGGTCAGAAAAGAGCTTAACTAAGACTCATTTTTGGGAGTCCGCGGATAATAAGGCCGCATGTGTATGAAGGATAAATGAGGTTCATCATAAATTCATGTATCGAATTATAATGGACTCCCGGTCCTAAGGAAAAAACTTGGCATGGGCACCAAATGACAAAGAGGATCTAACTAGGGTACCCATGTTTGGTAAGTCTCTACCATTTATTAATGACACTACTTATAGAAAATCGAGGGTCATGCATCGCAATAAATGGGTTCGTACCTAAGGCATAAAAAGTGGTAGTCGAAGGATAATTAAAAATGCATGATGGAATAAATACCTATCCTATATGCTAGGTTATGAAAATACCTGCCTGAGGAGAAGAACGATCAACCATGACATTGAAATCCACAAGAAAACTAAGTCAAAACTACAAAAACCATCTTAAAACCATTCTTGAATTAGTCCATTAGGTTAACAAATAGCATGAAACTATATAAAGTGGGTAAAAATAACTTATAAATAGTAATAAAATCACAAATTACTGTATCATTTTGATTTTTACCCAAATAGTGCAATTTGGACTAAAATACCTCCAATATTCAAATGACGATTACGAGAGCATCATGAAACAAAATCATGAACTTTCTGGATCAGGTAACTCTTCATCTCATCCTATTCAAATTCAGTGGATTACATTTTTTAACTAGGTTTCCATTTTTTAGTTTTTGAGGGTGTAAATCAGGATTTTCGATATACACGGGTTTCCTTGTGTAGGTCGTGTGTACGAATAGGTATATGCCCCTGTGTGAACTATAGGGAGCGTTTATTGAGCCCTTCACGCAACTGTGGGAAATCAATTCACGTATATGTACGCAATTGGAAAAAAAGGGGGTTTTCTTAACTCAAAACTTTATTTTTTTTTTGCAGGATGGTCTTGGAATGGAGAGAGAGAGAGCATGAGGAGGTAGATGCAACTGTGTATCGGGATCTAGTGGATTAAGCGGCTTTAAAAATATGTGGTTTGTACAAGTTTTGGGCTCTCAAAGGAATGAGGGCCCAAGTGAGGTTGTTGGAAATGTTGGTGGGTTATTGGGATCTTGATAGCGAGAGATTTATCCTCGATGGACAACCATTAAGGATCGAAGTAGAGGACATATACTTCCTGACTGGTATATCATGTTGAGGAGAGGTTGTGAACCTCAAGTCACGCGGAGAAGGGAGTGGGATGAATATCGAGGAGTATATCGAAGCCCACTATGTAGTCGAGACTCCCATGGTGGGAAGTCAAGTCCCCATCCGGGAAATCAGTAACCTTATCTTGAATATCATTGTGCTTGTGCTTACCAGGATCATAGGTTTGGTCTCATTGAATCAAGAATCGATACCTCTTATGTTTTACACAGTGGAGTGTGTGAGACCCACTGTCTATGATTGTTTTACGGGACTGCTGAGCAATATGTAAGGTTAGGTGAAAGAGAGCAAGCAGGGGGGTAAAAGTGACTTCGGGTTTGCTTCTATTCTTTGTAGCTTATTTTTCAAGTGATAATATGTAATAAAATCAAATTGTCATTCTAAAAGACGTACCCGTAGGAATCGATGGAGTAGAGTAGGATCGTGCATGCGATAATGGTTGTTCAACTGACATACTACTAACTAGGAATCCATGAGAACTTCTAATGAGTGAATACCATGCGAGATAGCATCACGCAAAATTTATATGGCGGTGCTATATTTGGCCACGTTATTCATGGATCGCCCTTGGCATGCACCACCTAAATATACCAGCAGACCCTTGGGTGAGTAAACCACCCAAGTGGCGGAAGACAAGTTCCGTGTATGACAACTGGCTCCGTCTACAAATCCTAGGTAGACCAAAGACTCCATTGACATATGCCAACAAAGGGAAAATGTGATAAGCAAGATAAAGATAAAAGAAAAGGAGAAAATAGATGTCTATACACTAAATTTACATTAGTATACAAAGAGTTTCACCCAAGCCTAGGGCTCAAGCATAGTACCTTTTCAAGTAGAGACCATTTTTGGGCTCGGCCAACTTATTCCCTTCATAATATTCCAACTCATAGGCTCCTTTTTCTAGGACCCATCGCACGATGTAAGGACCGTGCAACATGGGTTTAAACTTGCCTTCCCCTAGTGGTTCTTTGGCTTGATCATACAAGAGGACCAAGTCACCCTCAGCATACAACCAGGGACAGATAGACTTGTCGCACTGAACTTTAACACATTTCTTGTTTGCCTCAATAGTTGTAACGGCATCCCGACGCTGCTCGTAAAGACTCTCTAGGTGCACAAGGCGTCGCTCTAAATCCGAAGTGTCAGGTAGGAGCTCAAATTCCAAATTGAGAGAAGGGATTTCACATTCAATGGGAAGGATCGACTCCACACCACTAACTGAAAAGGGGAAAAATCGGTGGCAGTCTTAACCAAGGTTTGGTATTCCAAAAGCGCAGGATATAGCATGATGTACCAATTGGAATTACTTTGACTGATAGTTTTTTTCAGGATGGTCTTGAGAGACTTGTTGACAACCTCTACTTTCTCATTTTCCTGGGGGTAATAAGGAGATGAATGATCATTTTTAAACCCCAGCTTAGATGTTAGTTCTACCATCATTTCATTCTGAAAGTGACTGCTATGATCACTAACAATCTCACTCGGGATACCGAACTGGGTGATAATTTGGTTGAACACGAATAAGGATGTCGTCTTTTGATTGGACTTAACTGTAGGCATGGCCTCATCCAACTTAGTGAAGTAGTTGACAACCACGATAATATGGTGGTGCCCCCTACCTGAAGTTGGGTTGAAATCGACAAAATCTACCCCCCACTTGGTGAAGGGACCGACTGTGATGATTAGGTGAAGAGGGTTTGCTTGTGAGCACAATTTATGAGTGAACACCTAGTAGGGGTGACACTTCTTAACCTCTTCGATACAATCTCTAAAGATAGTGGTCCAGAAATAACCGGCTCGCAGGATTGTTTGGGTTGTCGCAAGCCCAGATAGGTGACCACCACAAGCCCCTTTATGGAATTTTTTTAGGACTGACTCGGATTCCTCATGATTTAAGAAATGATGCAAGATATTGTCTATTCCTCAATGATTTAAAGTGTCACCGACGATAGTATACTTTTTGTCTTGATATCTAACATGTCGTCAATCATCGCATGAGAGATGTTGAGAGAACTTAAAGATTTGAAGATATAAAACAATGTCTCCATACCAGGGGTCGGACGACAATACAACGAAAATGTGTTCATCTGCAAACAAATCGACATGGATAACATCCTTGTCTAATCGTGGAAAATCGGATATTAACTCTACAAAAACTAGTGATTTCTTGAACTTGGTTGAAGTAAAGTTGATATCAAATTCTTGTAGGATGACAATCCATTTATTATATTTCCCACCTATGATACACTTGTTTAGGACATATTGAAATGGATTAACACCAGCAACCACAGTAGTTTTGCAAATAAATATATAGTGATGTAAACTTGGACTATGTGAACGGCAGCCAAAGATAGTTTTTTGACGTGAGAGTAATTAAGCTCAGGACCGACTAAATTTCAACTGACATAGTAGATGACGTGCTCATGGATCTCATCATCTTCCTAAACTAGAACCATACCAATCATCTCCATAGATGCGACAATATATAGCAAGTAATCTCTACTATAATCAGGGGATTTCAGCATAGGGGTCGATACCAAGGCTTTATTCAAAGCGTGGAAAGAATCCTGGGCTCACTCATCCCACATAAAAGGAGTGGCTTTCTTCAAGAGGTGCATGAAACCCTTAGTGATATTGGCATAATTCACTATGAATCGACATAGAAAGTTAGCTTTCCCCCTGTAAACCTTGAAGTTGTCTAATTGTGCACGGGGGAGGCAACTGAAGTATTACCTCAACCTTAATATGATCTACCATGATCCCAGTCTCAGAAACTAAAACTCCTGAGAGATGACCAGACTTAACGCAGAAGATGAATTTATGAGGGTTTAACTAGATTCTATAGTAACAACATCTTTCAAAGACTAGTCGAAGGTGTATATCATTATCCACTCTCTTGTGAGAGTGAGCAACAAGATCATCAAGGTAGGCTTCGACTATGTTCTTGAGATCATGAAAAGAGAAAGTCATGGCACGTTGGAAGGTTTCTCCAGCATTTTTAAGGCCGAAAGGAATTTTCCTGTACGCAAAAGTACCCCAAGGACATATAAATTTTGTCTTGTGTTGGTCCTCAAGTTTGATCTGGATTTGGTTATATCCTGAAAATCTGTCCATAAAAGAAAACATTTTTCTTCCCGCACACTCATCAAGAATCTAATCAATGAAAGGTGTGGGGAAGTTATATTTAGGAAAATCCTTGTTCAAGTCGTGAAAGACCATACACACATAGATGGTTCCTTGATTTTTATTCATGGGAACGAGGTTGGATACCCACTCGGTCAAGGCAACCGGGTAGATTAAGCCAACATTAAGTAGCTTCTCCACCTCTGCCTTAATAGCAGGGTCTAGGATTTACATATCTGAGACATTGTCAAATAGGTTTAGCATCCAGATAAGTCCTAATCTCATGTTCGAAAATACGAGGGTTGATCCCTGGCATCTCTTTGTATGACCAAGCGAATACATCTCAAAATTCCTTGAAGAGTTTGGTGTAGATCATAATTTCTTCTGGCAAACAATCTGCACCTATATTTACATTCTCAATATTTCCAGGGGTATGAGAGATATTGATCGAGATGGTAGGAGAAATAATCGCCATGTTTCCTTTGGCATAATTTTCATACGTATCGAGTGGGACTATGGCGTGACTGACTATCTCACTCAAGGTATACCGAAAATCATCTTGCTCGATTCTTTCGAGACTTGGGAGACTTGGGAGAAAATAAGATGAATGATGCATATCATCCCAAGGTCTCTCGGAACCATTCATGGCTTTGAGGATGGCTTCATCTGAAGGAAAATTACCATCTAGGAAATCATGTGGGTAGGATGACGAGGTGGCCCATACAGGCCTGAGAACAGGATCCTCCTCGTCCTTCGATGAGGTAACAGGATCGGGATCGGCATAATAGTCTAGAACAACTTGATACACAATCTCTGCTATCGATAGTGGCATATCCATGCCAGCGTGAAAATGTTCTTCACCCGATGAAGTCAAAAAAGGTAGGGTCCATGGATCACTAAAATAGGAAGTGCGGAAAGGTATGGACCTCCCGGTTGAAGCAACCCTACTAGACATGGCATAAACGTGATGAATCGGTGTTGAGAAGTCGAAGGTACCCATGAGGGAAGAATACATTTTGATTTCGATATTCTCAGTTGTCAATAAAGAATTGTCGATCACAGGAATCGACAGTACAATAGATGCATTAGTAATAGAGTATGCAAAGGATAACTAGTCAATAGTCACGATCTCCCCTTGATGAGGAAAACAAAGTATATGGAAAACGGACGATACAACAGCAACCATAGCATAGGTCCATTTGTGACTTAGTAATATGTTATAATCGAGAGGTGCATCAACTACCTATACTTCCACCTCTATTGTCTTCCCACCTAACTAGACCGAAAAGGCAGGGAGAATACCATGAGGGTGGAAGGAATGACCATCAAATGTAGTCAACATGTTCGATGACTTGGAAAGGGTCGGAGAACCGAGAGCTTTCCAATAGAACAAGAACATCACATAGGTGGAAACACCTTCATCAACGACTGCTCATTTGATAGTATACTTGGAATAATCCACGTGGATTTGAAAAGCCACATGGTAGGGTAAGTGAGGCTTCACATCCGCGACATCAAACTTGATGAGTTTCGAGACACTAGGCTCTAGAGCTCCTAAGGAAGAGAGAAAGGGATTCCTCTATGATGGAAACGTCTGGAGTACCTCCAAAGCTGACATCACACAAAGTGTTTGGCCCAGATCCTCAACGATAGAGTAGTTCTGGGTGGCTCTAACATTAGGGTTGTGAGTAGAGAGCTTAAGTACTTGTTTCAGAATACAGGGTGGTGGCATTGGTTTCTCAATCTGTAGGTTCATCTCCGGAGAGGGAGGGGAAGCTTCTAGGATTGTACTATCTTTTGAAGAGCTATAATCTCGAGAACATGTGGCTGCATCAATTTTTTCATCGACCATATTGGTACAAACACGGTCGCCATCTTGCGACGGTGAGTTTTGACCTCCATCAGGCGCATTTCCAACATTCGAAGAGCTCGAGGCTAAGTGTTGATTGTGTGGGAATGGATTCATCAGCACAACAGGTGGTAGGTTTAAAAGTATCACATCCTCCATGACTTTGGGGAATAAATGTGTAAGGTGATCATCCGTACAAAGTTTACAAGGAAACTTCACCTTACGTTTCTATTTCTTTCCCTCTCCAGCGTTATGATTATGCTTCCCATTATTATCTTTGTACTTGGTTTTGTTTCCTTCCCACCCTTACATTTGTTTCGACCTTTCCTTTTATTCCCATCTAGTTGTTGGTCACCATTTGGGTTTTTCGACGATTGCACGGAATGTACATCTACCAACTGGATGTGTTTGGAGGATCCTGACGAAGCAAACCCTTCGACAGACTTCATTGTCGAGTCTACGGGATTTACATTGGTGGATCCTACAATTCCATCGGCATGAGGTCTGGGTTTTTTCCTAGGATCGTAATTTGACCATGGTGCTTCTGGAAGAAGGCGATATAACATCCCATATGAAGCATATATTAAATCTAATTGTTGGGCTCTAAAGATAGCTTCTTCCTCATTGGAGACCCCGCAAGTAGCAACGTCCTTCGATATAGGAGGGTGAAAAGACTTTAAAAACCATTCTAGAAGAAAGGATGGGGGTATGGGGATCTTAATCAACTGCCTTCGTCTACGCCACTCCTGGATATGATCCGAGATATGAGTGTCGGTGTCCTGGTGTAAAGTCGACAAAAGTTTGAGGCTAGCATCATAACGAATGGGAAACTGAAAGTGGTTGAGAAAGTCCACTACCAACTGATTAAATGATCCATATGTTCCCCTGGGTATCTCAATATACCATTGTGAATCAACTTCTATGAGATTTCCTTGAAACAGTCATAATCTAATGGAATCATGGTTCAGGGAATTTGATGAGAACCAAAGGTGAAAAGTAGTGACGTGTTCACCAGGGTCTTCTCCATTCTTACCCTCAAACTTTGGAATGTCTGAAGGAAGTTTGGTGGGGAAGGGGGGCCATGAGGGATCATGAAGTACTGGGTCATTCATTAACTTAGCCAAGTCTGGTAGATTGAGCGTGGCTAGAAAAGGGTGACGGGGTTGCGGCATCGGGCCCCATCCTCCCGCGAAATATTGTGCGTTGGGAACTGCATTCCATCGAGGATTTGGGTAAGTACCAAAGCCTTATCTGGAATTATAAGGCCCTCCTTTGGGCTGATTCATATAGGATGGGTTGGGCATCATTCCAATAGGAATGTTCTGATAAGGATTATGAAAATTTCCCCCAACCGGATTAGATCCGAGCTAGGGGTTGTGAAAGTTTCCCCCAACCGGATTGGATCCGGGTTGGGGGTTGTCCAAAGTGTAATAATGACCTCCTCTATATGGGAATCTAGAGGATTGAAGTGGATTCTTCATACCAAAAGTATTGGTTGGAATCGACACCGACGGGGTAGGGATATAGGGTGGAACTTGTCCGCCCGTTGGGTTGTTCCATCCAGTCGTAGAAGGATTAGATCCAGGGTTAGGATTCGTTTGGGGAATATGAGAACCACCAAATGGGAAAGGAGTGTAAGGAGGTGTAGTGCCCCCAAGTCCAAAGCTAGCATTAGGGCCAGCATCTTGGATGGTAGTTGAAAACTATGATGTGAATTTAGGCATACCATACGAAAATGGGCTAGAAACCATAGGGATAGACTGAACATTGTAACTCAGTGAGTGGCCGAAAACCCCAAAAGGATTTGAGGCAAGAGATGAATCATTAACTATAGTCCGAGCCATAGTACTAGTATAAGCCTCCAGGCTTGCAACTATAGTGGTTGCAGCAGTCGAAGGGGTGGTATTAATTATAGTGGGTATGGGAGTCGAAGAACTCCCAGTGTTCTGAAGACTGGACTCAGTACTCATCCTTGTGGAACCACAATTCTGAAAGGTGGATGTGTGTGTACCACGCTTGATAACTCTATGCCTTTTAGAAGGAAAGAACTCAAAAATTGGTGGGAATTGTAACAATCGATGGGATTGGCGAGGAAGCTGGTCTAACTCCATGATGACTTATGACTCTACAAAATGAAAATATATCCTAAGGCCAACTACTAGTCAAAGAGCATACCAAAAAATCAAACGACCAATATGCATGCAAACGGGCTAAAGTGGCTGAGTGGCCTCCCTTTCTAAAGAAGGTATGTCTCGTCCAAGAGGGACCTGAGACTCCCTCCTAAAGTTTAGAGTTAACAAAATCCATTTTAGGGGCCCTCGTGGGCTTAACAACCAGTCAGTCAGATCCCCCCAGAGAGGTAATCCTCCATAAGGTTGTGTGTTGTTTGACTCCTATCTAACCCAGGGTACAAGTAGAATAACCCCTGCCAGTAACCTATGAGATACCTACGTCAAGCAACTAATAAACCATTGTATAACCGATGCACAAGCGAGTAGTCGTAAGTCCAGATCACCGTATGGGCAGGGTAGAAAATCTCAAAACCCTGAAAGCACCACCTCTCACAGAGGTGTGGGTACTATCAAGATCCCCAAATATTAATAAATCCACATAAATATCTCTGACGCTAGGTGAGTATCCAGGGGTTATCCCTTCAACTAAATTCACGCAACCTCATGATTAACTATGGTGTGAGCAAAGCCTCCTGATATTACCAATTATGCAATGGACTTCTCAACTCCCTGTCTCAGACACATATGTCGATTTAATCTCCTTGGAGAAGTTTACTCACAAAATCCTATTCCAAGGCACTAAATCCTAGACTACTTTGTGCACCCTAAAAAATAAAATCATGACTAATCAATTTTAGTTTAAAGCGTAAATTTTATTGGTCGTGATTACTCAAAAGGGTATGGAGGTGAAACTCATGATGTTATGACTCTGCAAGAAAATGAATATGAATATAATGAAAAGTTTGTCTTTAACTTTTCGATGAATGATATGCTAATAAAAGCAGTGCAATTTTCAATTTCAACTCTGCAATTCAGAAGTAAAATGAAATCTTTCTCTAAATGAGCTAAGCTAATGGTAAAGGTTCAAAGACAAAAATGTTAACCAATGAAAAATGCCTTATTTTATTTTTTGTATTTTCAATATATTAAAGAGAAAATGCATGGATTGTAAAACAACCTGATATATAAATTCTACTGTGTATAAATGAAATAACTCAAGAAGAATACCAAGCAGCCAAGAAAACAACCCAGGATTCAAGGACAAACAAGGATGAAAAACAAATAGAAAGACTACACCCAAAAATTCAACTCCCAACAGGTTTCTCGTCAACCCAGAGAAATTCAACAAGCACTCCAAAGACCTAAGAAGGCTCAACAATCATCAAATCTCACCCAGCAAGCACTAAACCAAGAAAACAAGAAAAGGAAAGTGGTATACGTGACTTTTTAGGAGAACATGGCATATATACACATCATGTAGTGAGACAACAAGCAGGTATACGCGATTGTCAGGGAAAAAGGAGCGTATAGGCTTCAAAACAAGGCCAGGAAAAGGAAAGAAGGATGGACACTTAGAACTAGAGTGAACAAAATCCGTTGAGCAATGATATGACAAGAAACACAAAGGAAAAAGAGAAATGCAAGAATAAAAAGTACTTCAACCCTTAGAAGGAAGATCTCTCCCCAGTATGGTCGCCAATTCTGTTACTAGGGAAAAACTCTCTATGGCCAAGGGTAAACCAAAACAGAAAGGTATGACTATAGAAATCAACTCAATTCAAACACATGCTATATGAACTAATGTGCAAGATAATAAAGAGGCCTACCTCAATCCAACGTTTGATTATGTTCCACCATTGAGCACTTCGACCCAAAGATTTATACCTGCAATAAGTTATTAACAAACGAGAAAAACAAGTATATAGTGATGATATAATGGGGTTAGCACATTAGATAGAATAATCCATCAATAAACAGTACAAACATGCCCATGGATAATAACCATGCAATTGCAATATACCAATAGGACGGGAAAGGATTATTTATATTAATAATTGATCACATAAGTGACAACATTACAGACTTCTATGTCGACACGGTTCGAAACCAAGAAACGAAGTTCCTTCCAAATGGGCCTCGACCACTTCAATCCTCCAACAAAGAGAATCTCATAGGAGAGAGTCAATGAGGTTCTCTCAACAATAGGGAAAGAGCTTGGGGGCTGAACACTGAGTTCAGACTTGAGGGACAAAGGGATGCAAACTCAATATGAAGTAATTTCTCCAGAGTAGCTTTGTTCTCAAAGTTGAATGCTTTATACTTCTTTCCATAGCTTGGAATTTTTCTTTTATAGCCTTCAAAATGCAACTAAAGGGCTGAGTCAGAACGTTTCCAGTATCTGGAAGGCCAAGGATCAGAGATCTTCTATCGTGACATGGAAACCCGACCTCGTTTTTGTATTTTCTGGCACAAATCTCGATGTATGCAGGCCGTCGTGGAGCATCCAGCGTATACACATCTTGCATAGTTGATAGGGAGAGTATATGTGGAAATATGTATATTTTTGGCTCTAGATTCATCAAAAGGGATGACAAGTTTGCATAGGGAAATGGAAAAAGGTCCTTTGTGCAAGATAGCAATAGTGAGGCAAATCTTGCTATAACATAAGTAAGGAAAAATATGCATATGTTATTTATTTCTTGTTTATTTTGGTTATTGTTGGTGGAAACCCTTGTGAGCAGTATGCTAGATACACCCTCCATCATTGCTTTATCTCTTTGTTAAGGTTTTAAGTTTTTCTTTTTTGCAAAGGGTTGCTAGGAGGAATACGAGTGTGTATACCTTCGTGGATGTACCCTAAGTTTGTTTGGAATACCCTAGGGAGTAAGAGGGTTTAAACCCATAGGGTTGTTTTTTATCTAAATTTTTATATAAAGACCCCATTCACCCAATTTTAAAGGCACTAATCTGAATTTTCTTGCATTGGGAAACGTGGTTTCTTGATGTATTAACTTTTTGCAACTTGGGTTTTGTTCCTTGTGCCTAGAGCACCTTTCAGCCACTAGGGCATCCCCTCCTAAGGGGTATTTCTTGATTTTGTTAGAACCATACATATGCAATCATTAGGTCTACAAAAACCTGAATCTAATTGCTTCAATAACTCTCTAATCAACCGCCGCAATTGCCCAAAGTTTGCACACTTACACTACTTGGTCTAGCGCACTTTTTGGAAATGTTTGGAGGCATTTTAGTGGATGATTTTTTTGTTGTAATAAGTTTTTTTTTACGGCCATAAGGTTGATTTTTATTTCTGCGGAAAGTGTTTACAACAACCTTACCTTTTCATGCTAGTATCTTGGTCTTTGAATCTTGAGTTTCACTAGTGTTTAGCTAGTCTATCTCTTGCATCTCTCATTTGATTTCTAGCACTTGTTTAACATCTTATTGTGTCATTTCATTGCTGATATATATTTTTACTAGCATCTTATATTAGGGACAACAAACTTAAATTTCTTGTCCAATTGATTATATTGCATCATACACTTGGTTTTCTTGTGTCTCGGGTAGGTACTTCACTATCAGTAGGTCTCTCAACTCATTTGGAAATCCTTGAACCTTCCCAATACATATTTCCAGGATCTCCCTATCAGATAGAATTGAACTCTAGGGACATCCACTCATACTTATCACTTTTTGTCTCAATTCCCCCAAGGGTCACTAGGATTCCACCCTTGAGGTGATTACCTCACCACTAAAGTGACAGAGACACCTGCTTAAGGTGACAGTGGTTAGGTGGCCTCTTATTTGTCACCAATTGGTGGTTGGTCGGTGTTTTACCAACCTACAAACTGTGCGATAACAATCCCAAAAGGTAGTGTATGAATTTTTGTAGTGCGTAGACCATGGCCAACCTCTCTTGTTTTGTTGTGGTATAACTCTCCACTGTTGAAAGTTTCCTTCTAGTGAACGCAATGTGTTGATCAATGTCCCCTTCACCTAGTTGTGATAATATTTCTCCTAGTTCCATAGATGAGGCATATACATGTACATGAAACTCCTTAGTTCAATTCAGGAAGATCAAGACTGGCACAGTTACTATTTTGTGTTACAATGTGTCTAGTCATTTCTGGCAGTCGTCATTCCATTGAAACATCACTTAATTTTTCATTAGTTTTTGCATTGGTGTTGTGATTTGTGTGTATCCTTTAATGAATTTACTATAATAACCTGTGTGGCCCAATGTCGTGCATAATGTTTTTACCGATGTGGGTGGTTGTAGTTTCAAAATTATTGCAATCTTTACCGGGTCCACTATTAATCCCTATTTACATACTGCATGTCCTAGTAGTATTTTGAAAGGTGCACAAAAAATTCATTTCTTTAGATTTAATGATATATGATGTTGTATGCACTTGTCCAACATTAATCTCAACAATTCCACGCGGTCTCGTAGTAGGCTGAAGATAGTCCAGTCGTGCAAATATACTTCAAGGAATTTATGAATGAACTTATTAAGAACTTTGAAAACTACCCTACAGAATATCGTTGGTGCATTCTTTAATCTGAATGGCATTACAATGTATGAGAAACTTCCCCATTCTATTGCGAATGTTTTCTTATGTCGGTCCTCCTATGCAATTTTGATTTGGTGGTATCCTGAAAAACCATCTATGAATGAATATTCTTCTTGTTCACCTACGTTCTCCAATACCTCATTTGTAAATAGAGTTGGGAATGGGGCGTGTAGGAATGCATCATTTATCTTTTTGAAGTTGACATAGATTCTGATTCCCCGTGTTTTTGTATCATGTACTACCATGGGATTTATCCATTTGGACTCTTCGATTGGTTCAATAACTCTCGATTTTAACATGTGGTCCATTTCTTTATTGAATTTATCTTTATATCGTGGGTTCAATTGATATGGTCTCTATTGTACTAGTTTAGCATCAGGCTTAAGTTGGATTCTCATTTTTCCTAGATCCCCAGCTATCTCCTTCATTTCCAAGAAGTTTCTCAGGAATAAGTCTTGGTACTCGCATAGTAATTCGACTAATTTTTCTACGGTTTCGTCATCCAAGTAGTCTCCTATCTGCGTCGACTTTGTATTTTCCTATGTTCCAATGTTGCCCCTCCTTGTATTTACTAATTCTTCATAGGGTTTTGATTCCATCTCCGTTCCTTCTACCGCTTTCTCTCCTTTTGTTTCCTATACTTGAACATTTTGGGGATTGGCATCATCCTGATCCTCTCCGCTCACATTATAGCATTCAAGTAATTTATGGACTTTCATAGCAACATTATGTGCACTCCATATCGATATTACTTATGTATGTTCTTCTTAATTGCATATAAATCTTACTTCCATCTATTCTTCTTCATTGAATAGTTTGCATTTGATTGCATGAAGTGATGTATCTATTGAGGGTGACTTATGTTGAAACATGAATGTTTCTTTGAACCTTTGACTTATGTAACCCCACTCGGTTGTGTCTCTGCACACTTCCATTTATAAATAAAAGTTTTTTCATATTGTCTCGATAGTATGAATGAACATGTGCATCTATTCCTCCTTGGGAACGACATTCCACTAGTTTTCACATTGCACAATATGCTTTGTTGGGTTTCCTTCATCGATACATTTTTTCATTGTGTCTCCCTCTTCGGTATTTAATATTATATGGATTATTCTCCTACATTGTTTCCAATCTTCCATTCTGCCTATGTGCATCACCCACCATATTGCAAGGGTGGCTTTCAACACAATGTCTAGTACTAGTAGCATATATTTCTCATGTAGTTGTGCCTCAAACTTTTGTATGAATGTTGCTATATCTGTCAACCCATCATACTTAGGTGGGTTGAAAAATTCTATTCCAATCCAACGTAATGACCTAGTCATGTACGTGCATCTTCGTGTTGAGACTTCATGCATCCTCTAGTACCATTTTTCGAGACCTACTTATGAGTCTGATGTACACAAATTGATGTTTCTCCAACTTAGTGTGTCATCTACAGTGGGGTTAACATAATCATCCATCTTCACAGTCATGTTGTACAATTTATCAATTTCATCTCCTTGCATGGGTTCTATGTACAACCTTCCTTATTTTGGGTCTAAGGGTGCAGTCACTTTCAGGTCTTCAAATATCATCTTGCACCTTTTCAAGACGATAATTTATTGGTTATCAAATGACCATTCCATTCCCATTAAAGTTGGATATGGTTGAATGTTGTCCACAATCTCGATAAATTCAAAGTTTGGGATGATGCACACTCAATATATGTTCACAAGTATTCTTGTTAGTCTTCCAATCGATATTATTTTGTATTGATTTTCTAGTCTCAATTAGATCGGTGACCACACTAAATTTAGTTTCCCTATCATCTCCCATGTCTTATTAGGTAGCACATTCACATAGGACCCTAAGTATAATATCACGTTGTCGATGTCATATTCTCCAATATGCACATTGAACCTAAATTTTCCATTGGTTATTTTCTTGTGCAATAGTTGGTTTGATACTTTCTTTTAAGTAAGGATTGTCTTCCCTTGAGTGCAGTGGTCGATCTTCAAGTATAATGTATGCAATTCATTTTCATCTTGGACCAACTCTAGAAATCTTTGAAAAAAAATTCCTAAGGTGCTTATCTTCTCCAATGATCCTTTGGTCATGACCTCGTCCACAATGGGAGGAGTATTCCCCATAGGTGGTGTGGTCGATGTGGACATTGTCTAGTCCTGTCGCACGAGTTCTTCCTTTCTTGTTTATAGGTCGCATTCTCTTCCTATGGGTCAAATGCTTGTGTAGGTTCTTCTGATTTATTTACCCACAACTCAACTTGTTTCACTCCATTGTTTGCATCTCTCCCTGTTTTGGTTCCTCTGCGTGTAATGACTACGAGTTTGGTGCCTTAGTCCCTTATCTCTGCTGAAATATTTAGAATGTTTGGGCTCTTATTTTGATTCCCTTTGGCGTGCCATTTTCCAATAGTTCTGGAAAATCCTCTCCTGAATGTTCTAATTCTTGACATTAAGTACATGTTGTTCAAGGATTTTGGAAATCCCATGCTAAGTTTCATGTTTGGTTACAATTATAGCATACTATGAGGTTTCTTCCTCCTCGCCTGAAGTTTGTTCTACCCCGATCCCTACTAAACCCTCCTCGGATTCCTTGATTAAATCCTCTTGTGGTATTATACGACCCTCCTCCTTTTGTCGCAGCATTCTCCTCCTGAATTTTGTACATTTTTGTCATGCACTCCATCATTAGATCAAATGCATGACAATCTTTGTCTTCATGCCCCACTGATTTGGAAAAGCTACAGAATAAGATTTTTGTGGTATGTTGATATTTTTGTAATAGTTGGCACTCATGGGGGTTTGTTGGACACTTGGGTTGACCCGGGTTCTAATCTCAAAGGTTTCCAAAAAAAACCTCAAACTATCGGCCCTCCTAGTAAACCAGAAGGCAATGATGCACACAGAGTGCACAATGCAGTATCACCCGAGATAGCTTATGGGGGACTACAATACTTAGTTTTATACAATCATGGAATGTATTGGGATTGTATTATGTTCATTTTCCTCATGCATCACATTTATTATCCATTCATTTAGATCTAGTATTCATTCATCAATCAAACCATGCATGCATGTTGTCCTAAAATAAGTTACCCATTCATTCTTTAATTGATAAATAACATAACAATAAACCAACCATTCATGGCACATAAACACAGTAGATTTATCATGGTTCACCCCCCCCCCGGGGGGGCTACATCCACAAAGATCTGTCTCTTATGCTCGTTTATTCATCATTCTTCAAAATATGCATTGTGTGTATTACATGCTTCAGGATTACAATAAAAAATGAGGGTAAGTACCCTCCGTGAGGCGGACTAGACCACACTAGGCTCCATTACCTGTGACCTAACCCTCATAAACTAGCTTAATCAGACCAAAAATATATCTCTTTTACCAACCGACCAATGAACAACCTCTACTAGAATCATAAGCCTTCATGTATCTTATTCTATTGGCTTGTAGCCATTACATTCATATCCAAAACCCTAACCCTATCATGGCTAGGTTTGTCTACATGTGTTCTACATTGCTTTTCCTCCATCTTTTGCATGTTGATTTTCCACCACATATGGCGCATGCCCCAAAAATAGGCTTATCTTTCCCAAAATAGGCATGTGCCCAAAAATAGTTTTTTTCTCTCCCAAAATAAGCCTACACCAACAGGCCCCCAACACTAACATGTCACGTGTCTCGAGCCACTCAGCCTTAGTTCATATTATGGATGGCTATTTGCAACTCCTGGAATGCCTTTTCCAATTCAGTAACTTTCTCTTTAACTCATGTGCTCTACTCTGATAGCTTTTCCACGCTCTATGTTGTCATGTGCTTTTCTAGCACTATTCTGCATGTATTTGCTCAATTTTCCCCTTCTCTGCTTGCATTTTTTGGATCATCCCCTCTACTTCCTGCTATAATGGATATAGTTAGGCCAGTCCTTCTTTCTTTTCTGCATGTGCATCCTTCATCTCTGCCTACAGGTTCTTCATATATTGCGCACTCCTCATCCTCTCTAGGATGGTCATTTCCTTTTATTGTTTCTTTAAGTCTTGAATGTATACGGTTATCTTCTCTTCCTTTTGGTCTAGTTGTTGTATTTTCTCATCTTCTTCCATGTTGGTCCACATTTGACCAGTCTTATCATAGAATTCTTCCACGACCTTAGCTTCTTGTGCAATATTGTCGATGTGCTCATTGGCCTCTTGTTCTCTTTGATATCTTGCTTCTTCGGGTGTAGAAGCATTAAATTTTTCCATGAGCTTTGTGATCTCCTTTTGGTATTCTCCATGAGTTGTAAAATCCTCTGAAACTTCCCTTCTGGTGTGACTTTCGGATCCTGTGCATAGTCTGGGATGTTTTTATAGACTTCTGATAGTCCCTTTTATAATTTGTCTATGCGTCTCTTCTCCTCCTCCTTATTCATAGTCAACTGATCACACATAATTTGTAACACTTCTGCAACCTCCCTTCCAACTTCCAAGTTAGTAGCATCTGTGTAGGCTCTGGATTGGATATCTTTCATCACTTGATTGTAGTTTTTATAGTGCCTTTGTAGGTATCTTCTCCATAACCAACTCAAGTTGGTCTATGTCCCCAACTGGCTTACGTGTTGTCTCCTCATCCACTCTCAACATCTTCTGTGTGACTTCGAAGGTGTCGCTACCATTCACCACTATCTAAACCATTTCTTCTTGTTCCTTCTACGTAGGTGCTTATTGTGTCTTCTCTATCTATTGCGATGTAAATTGTCACATTGTATGAATCTACAACCTTTGTAGAGTACCATGGAATTCCACCAACTTAGCCATGATATCCTCCATATGTTCCTCTGTTGCACATAGGAAATCTTCTCCCATGTCCTGGACTTTGTCTATCACGAGATCAACATATTCCTCTGTAATTTTCATTACTAGAGGCTTATTATGGTATTTCATTTTCTTTCATGTTTCCTCCTTCTTCGTTGTAGTTATCTTCATCTATGAGGGATATTCCCCAGTATTCTTCATTTGGGAATCCTCATCTTCAGGCCACGAGGTTACTCCCTTATTTTCATCACCCTTTACTTCTGCCCTTGACATTGTTTCTTTCTTCATGGGATTTTTTGTTATCGCACTGCTTCCTGACACTTGAGCATGCTCTGCAGCCTTTCTAGTGTTGTTAGCTAGACTACTTGTATTTTTTGATGTGTTTTCCTCTGCTTTCTCCTTGGTTTTGGCTTCTTTCTTTGTTATTGGCACCTTTCACTGTGCAGACCAATCTTTGACAATCCATTCAACCTCGTGCCTTGATATGCAGTACTACGTTTCCAAATACTTTTTCTTTGGTTCCCTTGTGTCCTGGATCCACGTGTAATGTTTGGATGCCTTAAACCTGAAAATCCCTCCGTTCTCCATGACCACCTCAAGAGGAATCCTCCACACATTCGTTGTTTTATGTTGCATGTCTTCCAGAAATATGGCAAACATTGCATTGTTTGCTTGTTGATTCTTGTTTCCCTTAGCTTGCCAGAGGGTTTCGTATCTCGATGCATAGCACTTCCCCTTCATGTCTACAAACAAATAGAACTTTGTTTCCTGTCAACCCACCAAATATATGAGTATGAGGAGCTAGGAATAATGGAACTCAATATCATTGTCGTGTGCATCCCTGCAGTCAATCAAAAATTGGTTTAATAGGTATGGCACCCAGCTAAACATTACTCCTTTTGCGCACTGTGCAACTACGGTTATGATTCTTGTTGGGGAATCTTCCTTCCTGGACTTCCTCAACAATTTACAATCCATTATCTTGTTGGAAAACCTTGTCACGATGCCATTGATGTCTTTGAGGACTATACCCCGGTTCCCCCTGTTTTTTCCAAACTGTGATTTCACTATCTCTGCAATTTCCTTTTCTTGCGCTTTATTCTCCATGTACTCTTCGAGTTTTGCACCAATAGTAGGAAACCATGTAATCTTGGAATCAGAGCAACATCAATGTGGATTGGCCTATCCATCCACATGATACCTCCATGTACCCTAGCCAACAATTGCTTCACACACAATCCCACATTCTTATCGTGCCTTAAATGTGATATATCCAACAGGTTCATGATACCCAAATTATACATCCATGTAATCCATTACGCGTGCTCCAAGATGGGTCTTCCTAGGGGTCCTATCTCCCTCATTTCCATAAAATATGTTTCTTTTGCAAGGTATGGAGAATTCACCGCATCTCAAACATCATGGTCGACATATCTCAACTTTGGAAATTTCCCCAACATATCTTCCACTATGACCATGGAATCTGGGATGTATGGGAGTGTGATCTTAGTTGCGTCAGGCACCTTTCATTTATGGTTGATGGATGGGTGGCCTTTTGTCGTTGTTTCTTTCATTTATTATTCCTCCTCTTTGGTCTCAAGCTAGTTTGTGATATCCTTGACGAACACCTCCTCTACAGCATGTCCTTGTTCTTGTCCCTTCATACCCTCAGGTTCTATAGGTGTTTTTGGGTTAGGGTTTGAACTACCATTTGGGTTTTCGGAGCTCTGAACCATTTCGACTTGTGTAGTCATCGATGTTTCCTCCTCTACTTTGGTCGAGCTGATCAAGTTTGTCATTGAGGTTGTGACGTCTTCCAAGTGTACAACATCCTCGGGCTCTGTCATTCTTTCCTTCCTTCTCCTAGCTTGTCGAGTAACCCTAACATATCTCCCTGGGGTGCCAACCTTTGGAGGTGTCATGTTGTATGATGAGTGGTCAATTATTATATTCCTTACACAATTTCACCTAGGTTTCACTCTTCAGCTCTCTATTCGCTCAAAAATCGCTAAGTGTCGAAATTGCCTGTACTTTTCCCTCTTTATAGACCTCGTCATTAATGTTCTGTCATAATTTTTCACTTTTTTCGTTCATTTGCGCAGTGTCCAATTTTGTTGCACGCAGTATTCCAAATTTTTTTGCACCAATAGTTGCACGATGTCATTCCTGAATTACTTCTTCCTCCTAATTACTTCTTTTTGGCTTGTTTATTTTTTTGTTTTTATCTTCCTTTTTCTTCTTTTTCTACTTTTATGTATTTTTATAAGGTTTATTTCCTAATTTATACTATAGTACACTATACATGTGGCTTCCTTACTACGATGCAACTACTAAGAGTTAGTAGTTCGACTATCCCTATACATTTTCATTTGACTACCATTCACCATTCATAGCATTTATGTTCCTGTCAAGTCCTTTAGTTGCACAGATCCTCCATATGTGACATACTTCACTTCATATGGCCCTAGCCAATGCATTCTGAACTTATCAGGATGTTGCAAAAAACATTTATCATAGAAGATAACTATATATCCCTCCTTAAAGCTCTTAATTTGTATGTGTTTGCCATGCCATGTGTTGTCCCTTTCTTTCTGCACCTCTTGGTGGAATCCTGCCATAACCATGTCTTCTTCCAGTTGCATAAGTTGACTTAACCTTTCTTGTATTGCACTTCTTTCTGTCATATTTTCAATTGTTTCCATGCATAGACTGGGTACCAAAAATTCTAATGGCACCACTGCTTCTTTTCCATGCACCAATCTAAATGGTGTTTGTCCCGACAACTTCTTGCATGTAGTCTTGTATGCCCATAATAATGTTGGTATTTTTAAATACCAGTCATCTCTGTACAGATTACAAATCTTTGTCAAGTCATTCTCCAAAATTTTGTTGAAAGCTTCTATTGTCCCATTTTCCTGAGGATCATATGGTGTACTCATTTGGTAATATACTTCAAATTCATTAGTCATAGCCTAGATGGTACTATTAATAAAATGGTTTCCTTGGTCACTCATCAAAATCCTGGGACATATGAATCTTGTAAGAACATGCTCAAATAAGAAGTGTGATGTTGTCTCTGCGTTGCAATCCTTGACTGGTGTTGTTTCTTCCCAATTGGTTAAATATTTTGTCGTAGTAATGATGTATCTTGTGTCTAACCTTCTTGTTGGTGGATTAATAGATTCGATCAAATCTATTAGCCACTTGTCAAATACCTGAAGATTTACTTGGGTTCTTAGGGGAATCTCATCCCTCATGTTGGGTTTTCCAACTCTCTGACAGAAATCACAGTTTTGTAAATATTCTTTTGCATCCTTATGAATTGTTGGCCACCAAAAACATGCGTAATACCTTTTGCATGGTATCCTTTCTTGCATAGTGTCCTCCAGATATACCTTCATGAGATTATGATAAAATGATGGGTCGTTCATGCTCCATCACACACCTTCTCAAAATGTTATCTCTGCCTAGCTTGTATAAATTACCTACAATTAGTTTATAGTCAACAACTCTAACTACCAATTTTTTCTTCTGCATGGTACTAAACTCCTTTGGCACAACTCATGTGCTCAATAATTCAATGATACCAACAAAGTACTCATCAGCTATATGTACTGAAAATAAATGTGCATCCCAAAAGTTGTCTTCTAAGTTAGTAGGTTACTCTCTCTTGGTTATCCTTGATAAGTGATATAGTCTGGCATTCATCTTCCTTGGTTTACTATTACTTCAAAATAAAATTCCTGGAACAATAATAGCCATCTATAGATCCTCACCCCACCCCCCACCCCCCAATACCATCTTATTGACTAGATATTTGAGGGAAGAATAATTTGTGAACATTTTAAAGTGTTTTCCCAATAAGTGGTGTCTGAATTTATGCAGTGCATACACCATGGCTAGACCTTCTCTTTTGGTAGTGTTGTAATTGTTCTCTGATTCTGATAACTTCCTTCTTGCAAATGCTATAGGATGATATAAGTCACCTATTGTTGGTTGTGACAAAATTTCTCCAATTGTTATTGTTGATGCATATACATGCACATGAAATGTATTTTCACAATTAAGAAACACTAAGATAGGTGTTGTCACCATCCTCTCCTTCAAAGTGCCCAAACCCTGCTAACAATCCTCGTTCCAATGAAATTTGGTGTCTTTCTTCAACATATTTTCCATCGACGCAGTAATTTGTGCATACCCCTTGATAAAAATTTTGCAGTACCCTATATGTCCAAGTGTGGCTCTAAAATGGTGCACTGACATTGGTGGTAGTAAGTTCACAATTACAGTAATCTTCAGAGGGTCAACCATTAACCCTTGTCTGCATACCACACGTCCTAATAATATCCCAAAAGGTGTATTGAAAATACATTTCTTGATGTTTAATGAGATCTGAAATTGCCTGCACCTATCCAACATTATTCTTAAGACTTCTACATGATCCTTAAAAAGACTAAAAATAGTCCATTCATCCAAATATGCTTCTAAAAAATTATGTACGAAATCTTTAAAAGCAGTTATGACCACCCTTGAAAAGATAGTCAGTGCATTCTTCAATCCAAAGGGAATAACTGTATACTGATAGGATCCCCATTCTATATAAAATGTAGTCTTATGCATATCCTCTAGATCTATTTTGATCTTATGATAACCTGAGAATCCATCTATGAATGAATATGCTTCCTGGCCTCCCACATTCTCTAAGACATCATCTGTAAAAGGGGTAGGGAAAGGATCATGTAAAAAAACATCATTCAATTTCCTTAGATATACACAAATTCTTATTCCCCCTTGTTTCTTTTCCCGGACTACCATGGGATTGATCCATTCAGATTGTTCCACTGGTTCTATGATACCATCTTCTATCATTCAGTCAAGTTTGATTTTCAATTTTTTCTTATAAACTGAATTCAACCTGTAAGTTCTCTGTGTAATAGGTCTAGCATCTGGTTTTAGGGATATCTTCATCTCACCCAGCTCCCCTTCTATTCCTTTCATCTCTGTAAAGGTTGTTGGAAACAATTCAGTGTATTCGCGCAGTAATTTTGTTGTCCTTTCTAATGTCTTCTCATCCTAGTAGTCTCCAATGTTGGCCATTCTAGGGTTTTCTTTTGTCCTAATGTTGACTTTATTTACCTTAATTGGTGCAACAAATGCCTTTGACTCAAGAGATGGACCTCCACCTCTCTCTCACCTTCAATCTCTATTACTTGGATGTTGTGTGGATCATCTTCTTCTGGTGTATCCTATGCAACATGATAACATGAGAGTAAGTCCTTGACATTTCTTTTGTTTTTTTGTTGATATTTTGTTATAATTTCTACCTCAGGTTCCTCAAAAAATACCATTCCATGTATCATCTTCAAGGCTGAATCAATATTGGGGTTCTCATGCTCAAATGAGAAAGTTACCAAAATATTTTGTTGTAAAAGTTTCTAGTCTATAGTGCCTCTATGCAGTTCCTGACATATGTACCAGTTCCCTGGTATACCTTCCAATGTATGAATAAAGTAATGAGGCCATTCTTCTGGTGGTGTCAACCTCCATTGTGTTGTGCATTTCTCTATGTCCTTAGCTTGCCTTCCGCGCCCATCATATTTATGCAATGTATTGTTCCCCTATTTTGCACCAAATATAATGTGCAATGACCTTTTATACTGATACCATTCTTGAATTGTTTCATTGTACACACCCCACCATATTGCAGGTGTTTCCTTGAGTGCAATATCTAGGTCTAACAACATATAATTTTCCAAAACTTCTTCCTCATAATTTGTCAATAATTCTTCTAAGTTGTTCAAACCATGAGAAGTGGAAGGTTCCCCTACCTCTGTAATGACCCACCTTATTGCGCACTCTATTCTTATGCACCTTCTTGTGGAGACATCATGGAGTCTCTGGTGCTAGTTTTCTATACCTTTCTTAGAGTCTAAGGCACACAATGTAATGCTTCTCCAGTTGAGTACCCCATCTACAGTTGGGCTGACATAATCTTATTCTTGTGCAGGATTCATATATAATTGAGTTATTTCTTCCAAGTCCAAATATGTCACCTCTACAAACATTTATCCTTATAAGGGATCCAATAGTATAATCACTCTGTACTTGCCTGATTCAACAGTCATTTTCTGTGTCTTCCGGTTGATCACAACCTGGTTATCAAATGCCCATTCCAGTCCTATGTAATTTTGGGTAAGGTGTTGTGCCATCTACTATTTCTATAACTTCGAAATCTGCCATAGTGTGCACTCCATACAAGTCTATCATTACACCTTTAAGCCTTCCAATTGGTAATACTCTATGATGATTTTCCAATTTCAACTAGACAGGTGAATATCCTAACGTGGGTTCCCCCATACACTACCATGTCTTCTTAAGTAAGACATTCACTTCAGAACCTAAATCAAGTATGACATCTCCCATATTGAAATCCTCAATGTTGGCATTTAACCTGAATTCCCTACTTGTTCTTCTTCTTGTATGGAGATTATTAACTATATTTTATTCTAAATTCCCTTCTACTTATGTGTTGCATATTTCTAGCAAGTTCTGTAAGACCTTAATGGATGATGGATCATTCAATAACTTGACACAAGATTGTAGAAAATTCTTTAGGTTACTTACTTTCTCTTAAGGTTGTCCTTTGCTAGTGTGATCCATTGAAGGTGGCATTTCGTACAATTGTAGATCTTGAATTTGTTGCGCACTTGATGTGGATGCAATGTTCTGTTTTAGAATCTTTTGTCTTGCCTCCTTAAACGTCTCATTTTCTTTATGCACGTCAAAATGCTTATGTGGTTGAGTGTTCTTCTTGACCCACTAATGTTGAGTTGGATCCAATTTTACTGCATTAGTTCCCATCTTGGATCCTCCTCTATTAACTATGTTGATATTATTCCCATCATCCCTGTCTTTTGCAAAAATCCACTCGACATTATGATTGTTTTGGTTCCTTTTTTCCTGTATTTTTCTCAATAATATTGGGCAGTCTTCTGTGTCATGTTATGTTGAACAACAATACATACATGTCACAAGTGGAAGTGGAAAATATCTTGCACAATTTCCTGGTTGTTGATAGTTGTGGTAGATTATTGTCCCTCTGTCTCATCCAAATCCTCCTCTGCCCAGGCCTCCACCTATGAATCCACCTTTGTCTCTGCATGGTGCATTGTATTGGGGTATCTGGTTATACCGTGGGGTATTATACTATGGCTATGCATTGTTGTAATGTGGATGCGCAGGATTGAATTGTGGTTGTGCATTATTTAATTGTAGTGCATCTTGGCATGTCATCATCTCTCCTTGAACCCAGTAAGTGTTTGAATTTCTCTCTCTCATCAATTCCAGCATTCTATAGTTCTTGCCATCATGACCCACTGATTTGCAAAAAATGCAGTAAGAACTTTTTAGCACTATCTTATACTTTTTCATCATTGGACAATGATATGGATCATGCCCATGTGTCTTAAAAATTTCAAACCATGGTCCTCCTATTGGCAAGGGGTTTGGAACCCCTATTTCCAAGTACTACGCAAAGGTTGGATATTCATTCTTATCGTGTCCCTCTATCCTACATAACGTACACCAAAAAAATTATCTCTTCTCTTTCCCCTTATTTTGGTTCAACTAAAATGTCATATTCTTCAGATCCTCTTTCAACTCTTGTATTGTTGGATCTGTCTGTTGATACCGGTTTTCTTCAAACTGCAAGGTTTCTTGCAGCGCCTCTGCCTGAGTTTGAAACTTATGTTGTCTCAAAGGATACTTCAAGTGTGGTAATAGTGAGTTCACAAATAACTTCATATGTTGCATGTCAGTAATAGAGTACTTCAACTTACCTTACAAATGTTTGAACCTTTGATCAATCTCTTAGACAGACTCACTCGGTTTCTACCTGATCTCAATCATTTCTTTCATGTACTGGTCTTGTGAGTTTGGCTTCTGATATTCATTTACCATCAACTTTTTCACCTCTGTGATAGTATTTAGTGCTCCTTGTGGACTGTTTACATCAAGTCTCATGTACCAATCTAACGCGCGGTCTCTAAGTGTTATATCCAACTGCACCACTTTTGTATCTACATATGTGACCTATTTTTCTTCCCAAATATTTTCATAGATGAATAAATGCTTCTCAGGGTCCTCTAACGCTTCACCCTAAAACTATGGTAATTTGATAGTGGAATCTACTCTGTCCATTTTGAAACGTGTTGAACTACTGCCTCCACGCGGTGTAGATAATTGATTGTTACTTCCTGAACTTGTAACCCCAGTAGGTTGTCCTCTATTGGACCCCTGACCTACTACCCCTCATCTACTAAAAATTGGTTGTCTAAAATCTTTTGTTCCTTTAGGTGTATTAGTCACACATGGGGTTGTAGGTTCCACACTAATTGTAATTTGAACTAGATTTTTGCCTTATGTTCCTAACCCTGGACCTCTTGTTTTCCTTTCATATGTTGTGCGCAATATTTCCTCAATATGCTCCATATATCGGAGATCTTCTACCTCTTCTTCATCACTCTCCAATCCCTCTTTGTCGGCTATGGCCCTTTTTTTGCTATTCATATTATATTGGTAAGGTCTATCGTTGTACGTTGTTCTAGCTTTTTCCATTATCTGCTTTTTTGGGTCCTCATCCATCATGATTGGGTCCATGGCCTCCTTCTGCTTTTCCTTATCCATATCCCTCTCCATTTCTCATACTCATGTCAGTGCTTCCCCCCTTTCCCCATGCACGCAAGAAATTTTAGTTGTATGATTCCATGGTCATTAGACCTTTTTCATATAATAAAATATTTATGAGAGTATATAGTGATCTAATGTACCTTCGTTTGGGTCCCTTCAGAAAATATTGTTGTACCTTATGGAAGGGATATGATGTACCTACCTTTGGGTATCAACTACAAATTCAGTGATAAACCCTACAATAATACTGTCTAACCAAAAATCTACTACGCGCGTAAATTTATTATTGACTTGTTGCAACTACACAATCTCCACGATATTCTACTCTAGTTGCCTAATCTGATTTGTAGGATGGTTTTCCTTCAACCTCAATAACCACTCCTGCAAAAGATGCAAGAAATTGCAGAAAAATACTTGATGCAAGTCGTTAAACACATATTTGTCGAGATATTTGCGTGGTGTATATTTAGGGTTTTTGTTGTCCTTCTGTACAAAATCGATTTCCTTTGACCTTAACCATATTTAAATCTCCCACTTCATTGGATTCCATGGCTTGAACATTCCCTTCTATGTTTTGTTCTTCAATAGTTCCCTTCCAAATAATCCTATGTAGTTTCAGCCGACAAGGGAACCATTTGTTGGACACTTGGGCTGACCCAGGTTCTCATCTCAAATATTTCCAACAAAACACTCAAATTATCATCCCTCCTAGTAAACCAGAAGGCAACGTTGCACATAGAGTGCACAATGCAGTCTCACCCGAGATAAATTATGGGGGACTGTAATACTCAGATGTTTTCATTTAGGGAAGGGATTGGGACTATATTCTGTTAATTTTCCTCATGCATCGCATTTATTATCCATTCATTTAGATCTAGTGTTCATTCATTAATCAAACTGTGCATGCATTTTTTCCTAATCTAAGTTACCCACTCATTTATTAACTAATAAATAACATAACAGTAAACCAACCATTCATGACACATAAACACAGTATATTTATCATGGTTCACACCCCCCCTGGGGATACATCCACAAAGATCTATCTCTTATGCTATTTTATTCATCATTATTCAAAATTTGTGTTGTGCACATTACATTCTCCAGTCTTACAATAAAAAAGGAGGGTAAGTACCCTCCATGAGGTGGACTAGACCACACCAGGCTCCACAACCTATGACCTACCTCTTAGAAACTAGCTTAGTCAGATCAAAACTATATCTCTTTTACCAACCGACCAATGAACAACCTCTACTAGACCTCCTAGGAATTTCTTTATCCTATTATATTGTCTTGTATCCATTACATTCATATGCAAAACCCTAACCCTAAGATTGCTAGGTTTATCTTCATGCACACCACGTTTCTTTTCCTCCATATTTTGCATGTTTCTTTTCCGCCACATATGTTGTGCACCCCGAAAATAGCCTTCTCTTTCCTAAAATAGACCCACGCCAAAATATAGGTTTTTCTCTCCCAAAATAGGTATGCGCCCACAAGGTTATGTCCCCACTTCTTGCATATCTCGCAATATCCTCTTCCTGGTAGAGGGTTTGGCGCTCCAGCTGCTAAGTACTATACAAATGTTGGACACTCATCTTTGTGGTGACCTTGAGTTCTGCATTTGGTGCACCACATACGTTCCCATTTATCTTTCCCCCTTGTAATTTCTTCCAACTGAATTGTTAATGCAGCTAACTAGTTTTGTATCTATGTTATTTTGTTGTTTTCTACAAGAAGAGAGGCTTCCAGTTTCATAGAAATTTCCAATGCTTTGGAATGTGTCATAACATTTTGTTTTATTAATGGACCGTGGATGTGATCCAAGTGGATATCAGTGGCCACCCACCTATTCCTACTAGCTCACATACATATTTCATCTTGGCAATTTCAGTTTTCATTTTGGCAGTTTTTTTCTAGTTTTTCGGGTCTTGAACTTTCGGGGCTATTTTGAGGCCCTAAACAACGTTTTATGGGCCCACCACAGTCACATTCTAAACAAAGTCAGAGTGTGACGACATAATGTGTAATCTTCGAATAGACTTTTTCAATGGGTTATCGTGCGCCTAAAATGGAGATCGTATGCAAAAGTATGACCTCGGGAAGTTGATGTACCAACTTACCCCAACGGGGCCCACATGACTTATGGCGCTTCATCTCCTAGGGTTAGTTTTTTGGATGTCTAGGGTTTGGTAATTCAGGTTTGATGTAAAAAGGATTTTGGAGCCTCATTGTAATCATCTTCTTGTGAATGAGCACAACCGTCACATCTCTTCTCAAAGATAAGCCACCACCATTCTAGCAAGCGTGTTTCAGTATGCATTTTTACAGTTTCAACATATTTCTTTATTGAATAGAAGCCAAGTTTTATTGTATATTTGTTATTGTTCATTGTATCTCTATGTTAATAATATATATCTGTATTCATTTCATTATGCTCATAAAATATGGATCAGGATGTGAGGTAACAAGCCTGCAATGAACCACTCTTTGTGTTGTTGATCGAGCATTTGAAATGTTAACCTCCCCATCACATCTTTGAACCTCTGATCTAACTCCCATACATACTCATTCTATACTTGTTTGATCTCCTTGAGCTTAGTAATGTACTCTGACTCGGACTTTGGTTTCTTAAATTCTTTTAGCAGTGATTGTGTAATTTCTAATAAGGTTCTTGTCTGGACTGGTAGTGTGGTACTTTGGAGCTCCATCTGTCATACTAGTGCACGTCCTCTAAAATTTGTTTCCAACTACGCAATTTTTTCGCCATCATCATGGACATTCTTTGTAGTCCATATGGTCTCACATACAAACATGTGTTGTTTTGGATCCCCATATCCAATTCCTTTGAACTCTGGTAATCTGAGTGTATTATCTACTCCTGTAATATTGTTGTGTGTAGGACCACTTCCTCGTGATGTTGATTAAGTCTGACTACATGTACCACTACCACTACTATGGATATTTCTTCTCTGAATTCCTTTACTGACTACAAGCACTCTGGAAAGATCTTCGAACATTGTCTCAGATTCAAGCGATGCACAGGAGGTTTCTATTTCAAACCAAGACTCGGCTCAGACAAGACTTACCGGTTCCTCTATCACTGGAATGAACGGGATATCTTCCTCTTCTCCCTCTATCTCTTGTACTTCTATGATGTGTATGTATACGTGATGTTCTGGGTACTCATTTCATTTCTCTCTCTCTTCAACCGCAGTTCTCAACTTCTTGTACCTTCTCCCACTACGCAAGACTTCAAATTCTTCTTCTCCTTTTGATATGCTTTATTCTTTCTCTTGCATTCTCAGCCTCCCTCTCCTCTATCCATTTTCCTATCCTCTGATCAAATCCTGGTCAACAAACCCTAGTCCCTCCATGTGTGTGAATTTCTTTATCTATATGACTCCATTGTCATCACTTCTTTGTCACATAGAATCATTTTGATCCCGATAGCTAATTATTTCAATAATCTTCATCGTGGACCTTTAAAGAAGTCTCTTTTTGAAACACTGTAAGACTAAGTATATCCTATGGAAAATTATGTTACGTAGCCTCCTAACATACTATCCATCCAAAATTCCATTGTGCGAGATGTCCTATTGTCTACTGCTTACATTTGTTTCACTAGTTTAGGAGTCCAATTCTTTGGTGTGGCTAGTCAATGTCTGCTAGTCTTTTCCACAAATATTTCCATCCATTCTGCTAAAATAGTATGAAATTCACTGAAAAAGACCTCATGTAAGTCTGTATACACATACCTTTACAGGCATTTCTTGTTCGTTAAGTGTGTATTTATATTCTCCTTCTAAGAAAATTCTTGTTCTTTTTGTTCTGGCCATTCGGTTATCTCTTTCCTCCTTGGCCTCCAAAACATTCCCTCACTTCCATCTTCATGGTCCCAACAATGGAACCATTTTTTGGTGAATTCATATGGATAGGTTCAATACCCTGGGTTCAAAGTAAGTTGTCCAACAAAACCCTAAAGACACTGGCCCTTTCAGCATCACCTGCGAACAGGAGAAGTCTCACCCAAGGTATCTTTATGGGGACTATAGGAACCAAGATTATGCAGTGATGAGGGAAATAAGGAAGGTGTGCTCTGTCATACCTACAAAACTCTTTCGTGCACTAGATTCTAGTTAATATGTCCTGGTTACTTAAGTCTTTATGCATATGAGTCTATATTCTCACCATTTAATAGTTAAACATACATTTAGCGTTACTGCGCATGAATCATTCAACATTCTCAGTAAAGATAAGAATTCAACATCATACATACATGAATTAACATATTGCAAACATGAATAACCATTCCACAACATAATTTGACACAAAGTTACCATGGTTCACCCCCTCCTGGGCTATGCCCACAAAATATTTGTTTCTTTATTATATTTAAGGAATTCATCTTGCACTTTGCGCTACAATAGGTGTTCAATATACAACGCTATGCTTACATCCATGGATGCTTTACACAAAACATCCTACAATCACAACAGTTCCTCATAAATCTCTTGGTTCTTGGGCTTCGCCTCTGCTCTTTGTTGTTGTTGTTGTCACTTCGAACTCTCTCACTTCTTCTAGAATCTCCCTCAATTCTAAAATTTATTCCCTTTTACCTCAGGTTTTCTTTCTAGCTCATAATAAGTTGGATCCCACTTATGCTCGATTGGTGACAACTCATTTTGATTTGGATACATCTCATGCTAGACTGGTTTTTTCATATTTTACGAGACCTTGTTCTTTCATGTCCCCCATATTCGTTTCTTTCTTGATCTTCTTGATCATGCGCCTTTTCTCTATACGTTGCTTCTTCTCATTGTTCTATATCCAACCTTCCTTCCCAATTGTAAGTGATAATAAAAATTCTACAAATACAATAGAAATTTTTTGGTGACTGCATTCATAACATTATTTCTATACCCATAAGGAAACATATGACAACATGAGTACATAGAATAGGTTGGAGAAAAATTCCATGCAACATAACTCTATGCTACTCAAGTAGAAAGAAAATGCATAAAGAAAAGTCTCATATGCATCTACCAAAGTCACAAATTCCTAGAATGTTGCTTGCTCTTTATTCACATGGAAGTAATAGTACCATCTCTCATTTACAAAGGGAAAAAGTCCTTCTTACTTCACAAAACTCTCTTTATAAAAAAAAAGAGATTTTGCACATTCTGTAACTGTCATCATGTCATATGACAATTACAATATTTTGTTTCATATTCTATATTAGGACTTTACAATTTTCATATGACCAAAACAAAGATAGTCTATTACAAAATGAAACGATCAAGAAGTCTTCAATAGTTGCATGTTGTCTATGTATTCCTTCCATATTCCATAGTCCTTCAAGATCACATCCACTATGCTCAACTGCATCTTCTCCAAATCCATCTCACTATAACAAATTTGGGTCAGTACCTCCATATTTAGACTATGTTATGTATTTTGAATGAAGTCTCGGGCTAGTGTGGTCATCTTGGTTGGATTTATGAGTTTTTCTTTCAAGAATTCTTGATTTACTTTTGTGATTTCATAAATGTCTTGTTGGATGCTATCTCTTTTAGCCTCTACGTTTTATATTCTTAGCTCAACTAAAGCTGCTTCTTCAAGATTTTCCATCACATCCATTCCAAATTATTCCATTAATCCATCAAAGGCTCTCTGCAATCTTTGGCATACTTTGTTGACTACTTCCTATGTGCTTTTGATATAATTCACAATGGGTTTCTAGGTATCAAAGAGGACACGGTCCTTAATCTTTTGTCTAGATGTGTGGACAGGTAATGTATTAGGTGGACTATCATACACATTTTGCTAATCTAAAATATCTTCAAAGGAATTTTTATCTTTTTGGTATTTGTTCTTTATGTCTTCTAACTGATCATTCAACTTGATTTGGTCTTCTTTGTTCTTCTGAATTTCACCCAATATGTTAGCACTAGAAGTCACCTCTGGATTGCGGCAGAGGTAAGCCCAATACCCATCATTTTATATGTCACGGTTAATGGATTTAAAAAGGTCAAATGGGGAAGACTCGATAGAATATCGTTTTAACTCGAAAAATTGGAGCAGTATGCACAAGAAAATGAGGTTTGGATTAACATCAGCTAGTAAGTTGTAATAAGGGTGACTAGGATGAAGAACTTGAGGAGAAAATGTAGAGGTCTTCTATGGACATCCGGTATTCTAGCAGCCCAAGGAGGAAAAGCTTTGAACACAAGATCCTCTTGAACCCAAAACTTCGGGAAACTGAAAACATCATAACAATATTGCAATCACACATACATTACAATACAATCACAACAATTCGAACGGATCACCCATGCCTAAGTATTCAATATCATAAGAAAAAGAGATGATAAGAAAGTTTACTATCATTAAACAAGAAGTCTCAAATGGAAACACATAACCAGAGAACCAAAGGCTTCATTAAAACTTTACAATACGTGAGCTTAGCTCAACCATCAACCCTAACAAAATATAAAAATTGAGTACTTATACTCGGAACAGTTTCCACCACCAAGAGTGTGACCTAGCCACTACAATCAAAGATTTGCATATGCATCTTCTTATGTCAGTTTTTACTTGCATTCTTCTGTCAGATGTGATCTTGAATCAGTATGGGATTTGCAAGAGAATCCGATGACAGGGAAATTTTTCGCTGACAGTCTACCTACATGGCCATCTTTCCATGATTTCCATTTATGGGTGAGATGAGGTTTGAAAAACCTCCCCCATTTCCATTAACTACTTTCATTGGGATAGGGATGGAGCCTGACAGCCATGAATGTTCTTGGAGACATTCATGACTCCTCCAAGTCAAGCCCAACACCTCGAAACCTTGCAGATCTTCTGATGAGACCAAGACGGGTGCTTTCAACCCTTGGCACAACTCCAATCCATCGCTCCACGTTACCTTAGGCCATGACCTTACACATGTCCCACATGAAATTTTGGGATCTCTCATGTCAAGAGTCTTCACTCCCCTTGATTTCAAATATCTCGATGTTCAATCCTATGAAATGACCCATCTAGATCAACGGTCAGACATTCTTTGATATGGATGGCTAGGATCATTTCCTTGAACAATCGCAACTGCCCACTGCTCGATAGGCTCTTTCCCTTTCTTTATGGCCCTACTTCCATATGACCATGGGTTGTGATCATGGGCCCAACTCTTAGGCATGTCGTGATTTCGTGTTTCGTGAACTCACGTTGTGCTCCATGCTCAAATCTTCGAGTCACAAAAATAGCGATCGCTCGGATCGGGTGACACGTGTCTCTTTGCATTGGATGGACTAGATGGATATTGTCATTTCGGGACCTTGGGCCATTGATATTTTGGGACTCGGGCTATCGGGACCTTTCTCACTTCAGTTTTCTCGAACTGACTTCCTCCGTGTTTGGATCTAGTGCCACACGTCCTGCTGGATCAGACGGATCTTGCTGATTTCGGATCTCGGGCGTTCGAATCTCTCACAAATGCTTTAACAATGTTTCAAACTCCCGATTCCCACGATTATTATTTTTCATTAATCTCTAAACTTTTAATTTCCCTGCCAAATCAAACTTGCTCGCTCGCTTGATTCAGACCCATAAAAGACCATTTTAAGCGTTGTGTATGTGCTTATGGTTGCAGCCTTTGTAAATGAATACTTGGATGAATGAATGAGAGCTCAGGAAGGCAAAATGATCAATGGCAGAGACAAAAAGAGAGAATTTATCGGCCTCAGAGAAAGCAGAAAGGCTTAGGGTCGACACCTCTTAGGAAGGCAAAAGAAGAAAACTATAAGCCTAAAGGAAAAACATTACGATTGGGTCTGCAAAAGGGGGAGATATAGGAAAAAATATAGACTTAGGAAAAAACCCCAAACTCACAATACTCTGACAATTTTATGTGATAACATTTGGCTCCACAGAAGATGGCATGCTCCCTGCAAGATGTCAAGAACAAGCGGTTCCAGTGCCTTTTCTTTGGGCTATCGAGTCTCCTATTAAAAACAAAATAAACATAAGACATGAATGGCATTTACAATGGTGGGATGCCAACTATGGCTTTAAACAAAAATATTTTTCAAGAAGTGCCCATTTGCAAGGCCACTGAAAACTTCGTCACCCTCCAAATTCTACAACCTGTAAGTATTATTTGAAAGTGTCTCAAACATTTTGAAGGGCCCAATCCAAAGGGCTTCAAATTTACCATGCCTTCCCTTGTCCTGTCTAGGTGCATCCCATTTGAGTACTAGATCCCCTGGATGAAAATCATCCATATTTCTTTTCCTGTCAAAGGCCTACTTGATTTTCTGTTGATGGTCATGCACTTTGTCCATCACCTGGTCTCTAGTCTGCTAGACTTCTACCAGCTGATGAATTCTTCTGATCATATCGTCAGGTTCTCCATGGAAATCTTGGAATAATTTCTCTATTGGTAGGGCAAGTTGAGAAGGAAAAACTTCTTCAGTCCCATATACAAGTTGGAAATAAGATATTCCCAGGGACATCTTTGTTGTCATTCTATCAGCCCATAGAGAAAATTTGAGCCTTGAATCCCATGCTTTCTTGTTGTCCTCTAGCAGTCTTTTGATGATCTTTATCAGGATTTTGTTAGAGGACTTTGCTAACCCATTTCCTTGGGGATAGTAGGGGGTAGAGTGAATCAATGAAATTCTAAAATTCTCACAAAACTTGATCAATGGTTCAGCCTTGAAGGATGTATCATTATCAGTAACAATTATGTTCGGACAACCAAACCTTACCATAATATATTCAAGAAAACCAATGACCACCTTGTGAGAGGCACTCCTTGTGGGGATAGTTTCTATCCATTTGGTGAAATAATTTGTTGTAGTTAAGATCCACCTGTGTTGACCACTTGAAGGAGTGTGAATCTCCCCAATAAATTCCAAGCTCCATTGTCGAAAAGGTATTGAAGCTGCTACAGGCTTCAATGGTATAGACTTGATTGGTTGCTTCCCAAAGAATTTATGACATATGATATAAGCCCTAATTTTTTCATAGACATCAGTGAATAGAGTAGGCCAGAAGTACCTAGCCCTGAGAATCTTGTAGGTTGTGGCTCTCCAGAAATGATGTCCCCCACACAGGCTATCATGAAAATAAAACATAATCTTTTAGGCCTCTTGTGGGTCTAAACATCTTAGAAGAACACCTAGAGGGTATTTCCAATACAAGGCCTAGTCAATGAGGCAATATCTAATTGCTTTGAGCTTTACATCTCTTGCCTTTATTTTTCCCATACTATCAAGGGGCTTTAACTCTTGTAGAAAATATATAATGTCTTTCTACCAGGCGCATTCTACCAACAAAGGGTTGTCCTAAGAAATTTTACCAAATGACTTAGCTTGTTGATTTTCTGAGCAAGTGTTGATGAATTTAACCCCCCAAATATTTACAATTAGACTCAGCCAGTAGCTTGGCTAAACCTTGGCCTTTAACTAGTTTGGTGGGTTTTATTTCTAGATCAAATTCAAGGATTTTGGCAATCCACTTGCTCCTTCTCCCGTTTATGTCAGGATGAATGAGAATGTCCTTCACGGAAGTTGAAGGAATGTATGCAATGATCTTCGAATGCAAAACATAGACTCTAAAATCTTTAAGAGCTTTCACCAAGGCATAGGCCTGCTTCTCCATGATGTAATATTTGATCTTTGAATCTCTTAATGCCTTGTTGAAAAAGGAAATAGGTTGTTCTGACCCCGCGGCATTCTTTTGTAACAAAATAGTTGCCACTATGTCAAATGAAACAAAGGAAAAAATTAGAAAATCCTTGGAATAATCAAGACTGATTAGCACAGGTTCTTCAGTCAGTGCCTTCTTGATTTGGTTTAAGGATTCTCTAGACTTGACAGTACATTTTACTTGGTTCCATTTCATGAGCATGGTTGTGATGTGCTTCACCAATTCAACAATATTTGAAACAAACCTTCTCATAAAATTGATTTTTCCCAGGAAGGACTAAACTTCTTTCTACCCTGCTTGAATCAATCCTGACCCCCTCGGCTGATACAATGTGTCCCAACAATTTTTCTTCCTGCATAACAAATAAGGACTTCTTGGGATTTAGGGAGAGACCATACCTTCTACATTTCAAGAAGACCTTTCTTGATGATAACAATGTTCTTTACCAGATCTGGAGAAGACTGTAATGTCATCCAAATAGATGACCACAAATTTATCCCTTTCTCCAATGAAGGCGATGTCCATGGCTCGCTGAAAGGTTCCTCCTGCGTTCATCAATCCAAATGGAATTTTGGCATACATGAATGTTCCCCAAGGAGTGGTGAAGGTTGTCTTTTCTCTGTCTTTATGTTATCCACATTTTTGGTTATCGAGATGATATTATGATTATGTCATGATGATGGAAGATCAAACTCTTCATTAAGAACTTTTTCCTGAAGAAGGTTACACTTGTCATTTTCTCA
>JZKD02S0352006.1:8283-18956 GCA_000966675.3 Picea glauca
GGCAACCAAGGAGTGAATAAGAGATCGGTGATCGGTGATTGAAGTTTTCAAGACATCATGGGTGTCAAAACCCCGATAGAAGCAACCCCGAATCCCGATATTGAACCAGGGATTCGGCATTTCGCTAACGTAGGCTTCTGGGGATTTCTCAATTATGGGAGATTAACCCAAAAATTTTAAATTTTGATAGTGGGTGTGTTACAGACACAAACTTGTGATGCCTTCTCACTATTCCAATGCACAATCTCTGATTCCTTCAGAAAATTCCTGCGCGCACTCCTTGCGGAAAATTCCTTAATCACTCCAAGGAATTGAAATCTTTTGACTTTGCGCACTCCCTGCAACAACAGTCTCTCAATACTTCATTCAGGTTACACACCTTGAAAATCTACTCAGCCTGTGCACACCTTGCACGACTCTTGTGCCCAACTGCACTTCAGAGGAAATGAGAACGAAAGCTATCTTGTCTGAGATTTTAGAGACAAACCTTTGAACCCTTTGTCAACGCACTCCTTGCAGACAATTCAACTGCACTCCTTGCAGGAACTCTTGCTCAGATAGAGAAACAAATGATAACTCATTCATTTTACCCTTTCCTCTCAGATTTCAAACATTCAATCAAGAAATCATTCATACATAGCATAAAAGCAAATGTATAACAGAAAGAGTATAACCATGAACATACCATTCAACATACACATACAAGAAAAAAATGCAACGCCATGAATCTGAATTAAGACTTCTTCTATTAACTTAAATCTCTGGACATGGGTGTTTTTTAAACACAGTTTCTCTGTTCTAGCTCTGTATGCTCTTCTCTTGGTAATGTTCTTCACTATTACAATTACACAATGAGGGTGTCTATATCCCATTTCCCTCTCTCATTATAAACTGTCTAATCTATGCATTAAATTCTATATACTTGCATTAACTATCATAAATGCCTTATACCTACTAAGGACGAGAGTAGATCGCTCAAGGTCCATTTACATTTTACAAGTGTGCCTCCACTTGATGACTTCATTAATGTTTCAAGATATTTTCAAAATTTCCACTAGGCGCTTTTCCAGCTGTCTTTTATCTCCGCGCTGGCTCACTTGAGATGCTCTTGCATCAAAGCCTAACAATATTTCTTAGTTAGAAACAAAACTCTACTCTAACAGTTGATTAAACCTTACCAGATTTACGTGAATTCTAACTACCGGTGCTAAATGAACTAGTAGTAACTAGAGGTTGATATTTTCTGAAACATAGGTTTTGAGGAGACCCATCCTTGTCCTCGTCGATATATTAAATATGACAGGAGGTTTTGACAGTTAGAAGTTAATCTCTGATCGGCCATTAATGGAGGTGGATGAGGAATGAGAGCCAACCCTGTACCCTCACCCAACCCAAACACGCCAAGTCACTCATATCACAGGGCGTGTTTCCTATTGTAACCAACACATTCAATATGAGTGGGGTTCGTTCTTTAGGGTAACAATAGTTGTTCATTGTCATTTTTGTGCAAGCTTGTCCTGAAGTTGGGATATGTGTTTCCCCTTTGTTCCCTTGACTTCACTCTACGTGGGGAGTATGGTGGCTTGGAGGGCCTCCTAGGACTATTCTTCTTATTGGTAAGTGGCCATTCTATTGTATAAATTTTACTCAAACGTTATGCAAGGTTTGTTTTGTTTTCTAGCTTACTATTCCTTGTACTCTCTCCCAATGAGTTTCACACAGGTAGTGTCTTTCCTATAGGGAATTCTTTAGTATCCTCCTACACTCGTTGTTTTCATTCATTGAATTTCTCTCTATACTATCCCATACTGTGCTTCATCGGAATTATGGCCAAAAGTTTGTTTAGGTTAGGGATTTTTATGTGTTTGTATGCTATACTTATTTAATGACACGAGAATCTCTCTAGAAAGACTTGAATGTTGTTTCCTATCTTGGTTGAGTATATGGAAAAGGGTGTTTATTTCGGTTTCTCTGTTTCCCAAACTACTCGACGAATTCTTAAGACTGCAATTTTCTTGTTTGAGAGTATCCCAAAAAAATAATAATCAGCCTAACCCTTAAACAAAGGCTTATACCCTAAATGTATACTAAATATGACCAGGTTCATTCTGTTTGTGCCCACTTACTTATAATCTGGATGCATTACAAAGGGCACGCGTGTCTAGTGTTTTCAACACAATATTTACCCTCCATTCTCTTTCCTTAACTAAATGTATTCACAGAGTGCTAGATAGATTATTGGTATTGTTTATTATCCCTTTACACTTTTAGAAATAAACATTGGGTTTATGCTTATCATGTGACTTATGTATGTGATCAACATTCGTGTAATTATTCTCTGTAATGTTTTTCTTTGGTTATTCACTAGTTCTTATCAGTAATGGTGGGCCCCTTTGATTTGCGAGGTTACCCATGTGAGATATTTGGGCTCCTCCTCCCCTTTTGGTCTGGATGGTACGCGGTTTTGTCGTAACAGTGAAGGGTGTCGAATCCCTCCAACTAAAGTTAGGTGTTACTTTGTATATTCCTTCCAATAATTATGTAATCCTCTTATTTATGTTGAACGTGTTGTCATAGTTTTGTCACAACATGTGTAGTGGTTTTAGGCCACGCGAGACATGGAGAATGACCTCTATCATCTTCTTAAGAGGTATTCGGGTTCCATTCTTCCCTTTTCAAGAAGCTTAGGTGACTCAGGGTAGAAAGAAAGAGTTAACTCTTTGTGGTAGAGATTGTTCATTTTTACGCGGGTGTTACCTCTATTATTTATTTTCTTGGGCCAATAAGAGGGTCAAATTTAAAACTATATGATTGGCCGAAAGGATCAAGTCAGATTTTTTTACTATGTCCTAACTCGACATTATTGGAATGGAAATATGATTTACAATTTTTCTTGACATACCAGAATTAAATTATATTATGAATAATATGTTATTTGTCCTTTTCATTCCTGTAGCTTTATTTTCAATCTTTATCATTGTAGGTCCTCGGAAAAATAAGAGTACTGGGTGTATAAACTTTTGTGTTTATAGTTATAAAAGTTCAACCTAAACTTGTAATAGTTAGACATACTACTTATTTCATTTCGAGCTATATTCAAGGTTGTTCTTAATTTACCTTACTTATATGCATACGAATTGGCTGAAGCGACACTATTTCTGGTCACAATGGTATTGACTGAATCTACGCATTAGGTATTTAGACAGGTCTGGGTCTATCAATATATAAAGTAGATTGAGAGTTTATGACTCTGTCAATTACATCTGGATTATTTTTCTTTATACATATGTAATCATATATATATATTGGCCATTCTTTGATTGTAAAGTGGGGCGCTATATAACTGTTAGGTCTTTTCATCTACAATTTTTAAAATGTGTGCAACACTTTAAAATGGTACAATGTCTTTCTTTGCAATCTACGGTAGCGCTTGTCAAGAAGAAAATGAATATGAATATTCAAATTGTTTTCAATATACTTCATACTATTTTGTAGATCTCTTATTATCGTAGTTGAATGTCTATTGGAATAATTTGTTTTCTTATATAATATGGTAACAAATATTTGTATAAATAATTTTTTGGTTGCAGACATTTAATCTTCGTTTATTCAATAGCGCCTACGCAAAGCACCAACTACAAATAGACCTATATATATATATATNAGTGCTAGATAGATTATTGGTATTGTTTATTATCCCTTTACACTTTTAGAAATAAACATTGGGTTTATGCTTATCATGTGACTTATGTATGTGATCAACATTCGTGTAATTATTCCCTGTAATGTTTTTCTTTGGTTATTCACTAGTTCTTATCAGTAATGGTGGGCCCCTTTGATTTGCGAGGGTACCCATGTGAGATATTTCTTAGTTAGAAACAAAACTCTACTCTAACAGTTGATTAAACCTTACCAGATTTACGCGAATTCTAACTACCGGTGCTAACTGAACTAGTAGTAACTAGAGGTTGATATTTTCTGAAACATAGGTTTTGAGGAGACCCATCCTTGTCCTCGTCGATATATTAAATATGACAGGAGGTTTTGACAGTTAGAAGTTTAGGCTCCTCCTCCCCTTTTGGTCTGGATGGTACGCGGTTTTGTTGTAACAGTGAAGGGTGTCGAATCCCTCCAACTAAAGTTAGGTGTTACTTTGTATATTCCTTCCAATTATTATGTAATCCTCTTATTTATGTTGAACGTGTTGTCATAGTTTTGTCACAACATGTGTAGTGGTTTTAGGCCACGCGAGACATGGACAATGACCTCTATCATCTTCTTAAGAGGTATTCGGGTTCCATTCTTCCCTTTTCAAGAAGCTTAGGTGACTCAGGGTAGAAAGAAAGAGTTAACTCTTTGTGGTAGAGATTGATCATTTTTACGCTGGTCTTACCTCTATTATTTATTTTCTTGGGCCAATAAGAGGGTCAAATTTAAAACTATATGATTGGCCGAAAGGATCAAGTCGGATTTTTTTACTATGTCCTAACTCGACATTATTGGAATGGAAATATGATTTACAATTTTTCTTGACATACCAGAATTAAATTATATTATGAATAATATGTTATTTGTCCTTTTCATTCCTGTAGCTTTATTTTCAATCTTTATCATTGTAGGTCCTCGGAAAAATAAGAGTACTCGGTGTATAAAATTTTGTGTTTATAGTTATAAAAGTTCAACCTAAACTTGTAATAGTTAGACATACTACTTATTTCATTTCGAGCTGTATTCAAGGTTGTTCTTAATTTACCTTACTTATATGCATACGAATTGGCTGAAGCGATACTATTTCTGGTCACAATGGTATTGACTGAATCTATGCATTAGGTATTTAGACAGGTCTGGGTCTATCAATATATAAAGTAGATTGAGAGTTTATGACTCTGTCAATTACATCTGGATTATTTTTATTTATACATATGTAATCATATATATATATTGGCCATTCTTTGATTGTAAAGTGGGGCGCTATATAACTGTTAGGTATTTTCATCTACAATTTTTAAAATGTGTGCAACACTTTAAAATGGTACAATGTCTTTCTTTGCAATCTACGGTAGCGCTTGTCAAGAAGAAAATGGATATGCATATTCAAATTGTTTTCAATATACTTCATACTATTTTGTAGATGTCTTATTATCGTAGTTGAATGTCTATTGGAATAATTTGTTTTCTTATATAATATGGTAATAGATATTTGTATAAATGATTTTTTGGTTGCAGAAATTTAATCTTTGTTTATTCAATAGTGCCTACGCAAAGCACCAACTACAAATAGACCTATATACATATATATATTTATATATATATATAGGGTCCATGTTGTCTCATATTCCTTCTCATTCATTATTATACGAGAAAGGAAGTCTTAACTAAGTAACATGATTTCTGAAATTTAATTACAAATATACACATACACTTGTATATATATATAAATCCAAATATACATAGATAATTCTGCCTAGAAATTTAATTACATGAATATACATACACCTGTAGATAGATCTGTTTCAAGTCCATTTATGCATAGATAATTCTACCTAGAAATTTAACTACAAAAGGAACATTTCCAGAACTTGGTCATTCATACCCTTTCAATGAACAAAAGGAATTATAGAATTCATTCAGAATTTAAATCAACAGAAAGAAGAGTTACTCCACTAAATTCTCTTGAGGCGTTTGGTCATCTGTTATAAACTTCACACAAATGAACAGATTTCATCCAAGGAAATATTCCAATTTAGCACTAATAGATGCATTACATCAGTTATGTAATCATTCAGACAGATAAGGAAAAGATTAACATATATGAACCAATTCACGGGAAGACAATGGGAACAACCACGTTCCTCCCAACCATAGAACAGGGCAACCAAATCACTTGTGATGTTAACCCCCTAGCCTGACCATGAATCGATGAGGGCTAAATCGAAACTCCTCCTCAACAATGTCAATCAACTTAAGAAATATTTTCCTCGCCTCACACTTAGCAAGTAGTGTTCATAACAACAAGAAATCTGTAATATTTTCCCCCAGCATAGTTGGCAGTGTCCTGCCTCTTCACATATGCTATATAACCAAAACCAAAAATGCCTAAGTCTTTTCCCTCGAGAATTTTCGTAGCTTTGCAAATCCCTGATTTTCAGTGGCTTCCAATGGCCAAATTCCTGATTTTCCACTTGTAACAATCAGCCCTGAGGTAGTTCCAACATGTTCCCCACTCATGGAGTCATGGTCAATTGATTTTAACATGGTTGTTCCATTTTTCCTCCCGCAATAACATACAATATTTTGTCTCATACAAGTGTCAAAGTCGAGTAGTTACTTGATTCATAATCATATCTCTTCCCAACAATCATAACCATTAATTACAATTAACCAAATTCAAATTTTGGAATTGCCATAAATGGAAAAAAATTCCAAATTCAAATTTGCCAAAAACGGAATAATTTTCCTAAGAAATTTTAAATTCAAAATTAATATATTTTTGGGGATGTCACATCCTTTCCCCCTTCAATAAAACACTATCCTCAATGTTTTTTCCTTTTCTAGAACAAGATTGGATGAGATTTCTGTAAATCTCCCTCCAACTCCCAAGTGGCCTCCTCAGGACTAAAGTTCTTCCATTGCACCTTTACCTGAGCGACGACTCTGTTACAAAGTGTTATTTCTCTTCGGTCTAGAATGAATAGGGGTTATGCCTAGAACTCACCTTCTGGTTCCACCTACACCAAGTTCCAATCGATCATATGAGTAGGTTCATGAACATAATTTTTCAACAAAGAAACATGAAATACATTATGAATTTTTAGATCATCTAGAAGTGGAAGTTGGTATGCTACGGGTCCAATTCGATCTAGTATCTCGAAGGGCCCACAAAAATTGGGTTCCAACTTGGCACAATTCCCTAGATTTATTGAACTCTTCTGGGCTTTGAATTTTAAATAAACATGATCTCCCACTTGAAACTCCAAGTGTCTTCTTTTCTAGTCCGCATAACATTTTTGTTTGTCATGTGCCTCCTTTAAGTTTTGTTGTACCTTTATTACTGTACTTTCCATTTATTGGAGCATCTCTGGTCCAACCATGAGTCTGTCAACTGGGTTGCCCCAGCTGATTGTTGTCGTACACTTTATACCATACAATACCTTGAAGGGGATCAATTTATCCGAAGTTTGGTACCCATTGTTATATGCAAATTCTACCAAGTATAGATAGTGCTCCCACCTGCTTGGTTTTGTTATTACATACATGTGGAGCATATCCTCTATGATTTGGTTTGTTATTTTGATTTGTCCATCCATTTGTGGATGATAACTTGTATTGAAATTCAAATTAGTATTTATCCCTGGAAACAATTCTTTCCAAAAAGCGGATGTGAATTGTACGTCTCTATCCGAAATCACCATTTTAGGAATACCATGTACTCTAAAAATTTCTTTCTTAAATATTTCAGCGATGTTTATAGCTTTAAAAGTTGACTTTAAAGGAATAAAGTGTGCAAAATTACTGATTTTATCGATTACAGCCATAATAGAATCATTATGTTTCTGATTTTTAGGCAAACCTATAATAAAGTCCATCAATATCATCTCCCATTTCCATTCTGGTACTGGTAATGGCTATTATAAACCGATTGGATGCTGGTGTTCGACATTTACCTGCTGACAATCTTGGCACCTAGAAAAGTATTATATTGTTTCTCCCTTCATATTAGGCCAATAAAATAATTTCCTAAGTGTTTTTATCATTTTTTGGTATCCTCGATGACCAGAATACGGTTTCTTATCCACTTCATCCAAAACTGTTATCTTTAACTATGTCGAATCTAGTATGTAAAGTTTGTTTTTAAATCCTAATAGTCCATTTTTCGATACTCAGGTCTGGTTTGTCTAAGTTTGTTGTAGTGTTTTGTAATTCTACAACTATCTTAGTGTAATTTTTATCGTTAATACCTGTCCTCCTTATTCTTTGTTCCAAATCACTTTCTTCCCTGCTGACATTTATCTCAAATAACCCATGGACTCTTCCTCTTAAAGCATCTGCTACCTTATTTTTATTACCCTTGATATGTCTTACCTCAAAGTCGAATTCACTCAAGAAGGCTAGCCACCTTGATTGCCTTGCATTAATATCTCGCTGGCCAAAGAAATATTTCACACCACTATTATCCATTAATAATAGAAACTTTATGCGCATTATGTAGTGTCGCCACATTTTTAAGGTGTGTATTATTGCTACCAATTCTAAGTCATGAGTGACTTAGTTTCACTCATGATCCTTCAATTTCCTGGATTCATAACAAATAACATGTCCTTCTTGAGTTAGGACACCACCTAGTCATTCTTTACTCACATCAACACATATGGTGAAGTCTTTATCTGGGTCTGCTACCTTTAAAATGGGTGTGGTTGTTAATAATTCCTTCAACTTATTAAAACTATTTTGGCACTTCTGTGACCAGTTATACTTGGTCCCTTTCTTTTTAATGATGTGATAGGGTAGGATCTTTTGGAAAACTCCTCTATAAATCTGTGATAATATCTGGTGATGCCCATGAATGACTGGATATCTGCTACATCCTTAGGTACCAACCATTCCATGATGGCTCTTATTTTCTTAGGGTCGATTGCAATGCCTTCTGCAGAAATTACATGTCCTAGGTACTGTATTTTCTTTTGATAAAAATCACACTTATCGAATTTAGCGTATAGTTTTTGCTTCCTCAAAGTTTGTAGAATTATTCTTAAGTGTTCTTTGTGTTCTTCTTCTATTTTAGAATAGTCTAGAATATCATCGATAAATACCAGTATGAACTTGTCCAAGTACTAACTGAGAATATTGTTCATTAGACACATAAATGTGGTTGGTGCGTTGGTGAGTTTGAAACATATAGCTACGAATTCGTAATGTCCATATCTTATTCGAAAAGTTGTTTTTCTTATGTCCTCATCTTTTATCCTAACTTGGTGATAACCAGATCATAAATTCAACTTCAAAAAAATCTTGGCCCCACCTAATTGATCGAATAGATCATTTATCCTAGGTAAGGGGTACTTGTTCTTAATAGTCATTTTGTTCAATTTTCTATAATCGATATATAGTCTTAGAGTACTTTCTTTCCTTTTCACAAAGGGGACTGGTGCTCCCCATGGTGAAACACTCGATCTGATATACTCTTTGTCCAATAATTCTTATAGTTGTATTTTTAATTCTGTCAATTCTGGTAAACTCATTCGGTAAGGTTCTTTAGAGATAGGGGCTGAACCAGGTAGTAGGTCTATGAAAAAGTCTATTTCCATTCTAGGGGGTGTTTCAAGAATTTCATCAACAATGTTGGCATGTTTACAGGAAGAGCGTGCTTGTCATTGATGGAAGGAATAACAAAAACAATGACAAACAGGCAGGAAAGGAAGATCAATAGACAGGAAAGCAAGGAAGAAGAACAACAGCGATTGAATGGCAAGATTAGTAGTGTAAGCTCAAAAGGAGGAAAACAGTCAAAGCACAACAAAGGTTTTCGTAGTTTCATCGATCAGGAAATCCAAAGGAAAGAGGTTCAAACTCGTGATATACGAAATTGCGATAAAAATCTTGACAGGTGAGTCAAGAAGGACATGTGGCGAACGACAAAGATTTTGTTTTGGAGTTTCACAGACCGGGAAATCCAAAGGAAAGAGGTTCAAACTTGTGATATGAAAAATCACGATAACAATCTTGACAGTTGATTCAAGAAGGACACGTGGTGAATGACAAAGTTTTTGTTTCGGAGTTTCATAGATTGGGAAATCCAAAGGAAAGAGGTTCAAACTCATGATATGCAAGATCATGAAAAGATATGGAACATCAGATCACCAAGGATTGTGGATCATTGATTAGGCATGAAGAAGGCTCGTGAAGTGGCGAAATCATGATAAGATATGGGCCGTCAGATCTGGAGTAATTACGAAGGACCAACAACTGTTAGATATGGTGAAGCTGCAAGGTGGATAAGACTAAGAGTCATCCAACTCTCCAAAACTGTGAAGGAATCCTGGCCATCCATCAAGGACAGTCGTGGACCATTGGATCGAGAGGACACATGGAGAAATATCATCGTTTCACTGACTATAAATTCAAAGGAGCGAAGTGCTCGTTTGATTGGCGAGTGGTCATATCTCGTGGTCACATTGTCAAGATATAGAGAAGCCAAGACCTATTTCAAAGTTTGTGACATGGAGAGTCGAGAGAACTCATCATAGAATACCCGAGATGCAAAAGTACGAAATGTGTTTTTGAATAAGGTTGTGGTCACAGCCAGTGGTTACATCTGCGAAAGATAGAGGAAGGAGCTAGTGGTGTTAAGCTCCATCTCGGAGTCTCGACAATCATGACTTGGAGCATCAAGACCCTTCATCACAGGAATCGTGATATGTGAGATCGCGATGAGATCTAGACCGTTGCATCATCAAATATCTCGACCATTGATCAGGTTCGATGAAGTTTATAAATTTGTGAAATACGAAGCACCTTTTGGCACAACCTATGGTCATCGTTGGTGGTCATGTGAAAGGAAGAAGCTAGCAGTACTAAGCTCCATCTCAGAGTCTTGGTGATCATGACTTGGAGTGTCGAGATACTTTATCATAGGAATGTCAAGATGCGAGACCACAGAATTAAAACTTTGTTTA
>JZKD02S0352039.1:0-18955 GCA_000966675.3 Picea glauca
TGTTTCAGCATCAGTTCAGCAACAGTGATCTTGGACAGTTCTGTGTTTCAGCACAGGCCTCAAATGCTAATCTACAGTTATGGACACTTATGCACTTCTAATCAATAGTTCAGTATGAGAGTAATGTAAAATATCATGCAAAACAAATTAAACATATAGTAATGAGAAAGGACGTTATATACCTTGGAATGATCAGATGAAGTGAGAATATGAGTCTAAATACAGGTGATCAAGGGTATAATAATGGAAAAAAGTATGGGCAAAAAGGGTACATTGTGTGGTCCTAACACCTAGCACCTCCCAACCACATTGGATTGTGAATATGAAATACTGAAATCTATTACAGTGATATAGTGTTCAATAACAACTTACCATTCTTATCACTGTTCTGCAAGATTTTGCTACTCGGACTTCCTCACTGTCTTCCTGCATGCATCTGTTGCCCATTCTGTTCTTCTACTTTTTATGCTTTGTGCACCATGTCCATTTGTTGCACATTTCTTCTTCTGTTCTTTTCAGCTGCTGCACTTTGATCCTTCTTCATGCATGAATCACCTTCAACAACAACATCCACAGTAACTCCAGTAACAACAACAGCCTCATCTCTTCTCTGTACCGTGTATTTATAGCTTCTATGCATCTTGTGCATGTAGTATTCACCATTCCTATGCATACTCATACCGCGTCAATCTCTGCCACATCTCAAGTGCTCTGCATGATCATCACCATGACTCTTCAGCTTCTTTGGTAGTTCAACCCCTATGTCTATCATCACTAGGTGTTATGCCGAGATTCATTTTTCTCTCTCACAGTTGAAACTCTTTGTCTTCTATGTTACAGTCGAGTTCATCCTTTCTATTTCAGTTACGAGATCCAACCCTCATCCAGCTGTCAATTTCCTCCATGAATCGTCTTCATTCCACTGGTAGATTCCATGTAACTCTTCATATCCTCTGGAAATCACACCGAAGTCTCTTCACATCCTCTGGTAGAAACCATCAATGGTTTCTAATAGTTACACTGTGAGGATCAACATTAGCCCTTCGATCGTGCTCATGTTCACCTCCATCATTGGATTAACTCTAATGATTTCTTGTGTTATTTGCCCATTTTGCAATTTTGCAATTTGGAGATTCTGCAATGAGACATCTTGAGTCTCCATGTCATGAGTTACGAAACTCCGAAATAGATTTTTTCTGCGCTAGCTCTTTCCTTTATATGACCATGGCTATGATCAAGAACTTATGCATAAAGTGCTTTTCACGAATTTGCATTTTGTGAGTCTAGAGATGAGGCATATTGTCTCTCCAAGTCATGATCCCCAAAACCACGAGATGGAGCTGAGATCAATGGTTCACGATCTCGATGAATCTACAGTCCAGATCTCATCGTGAATTCACATCTCGCGATTCCTTCGATAGAGGTTCTTGCCACTCCAAGTCGTGATAGGTGAAACTATGAAATGAAGCTTAGATCAACGGTCCAAACCACACCTTGATCTGACAACTGGGATTAAATCACGATTTCGCATATCGCGATTTTGATGGTTATGTTTCTTACCTCTCCAAATCACGATAGGCAAAGCTCCGAGATGGAGCTTAGATCAATGGTCCAGAACTATTGGTGATCTAACAGTCCATATCTTTTCGTGAGTTTGCATCTTGCGATTCCCACGATGGAGGTTCTCATCACTCCAAGTCGCGATACGCGAAGCTCCGAGATGGAGCTTAGATTAACGGTCCAGAACAAACCTCGATCTGACGGTTGAGGTTGTTTTACAATTTCACATATCGCAAAATCAAGAGGTTAGGGAACCCCATTCCTTTGACTTTCCAGTCAGTGACATGATGATCTTTCACAACGTGTCCTATGGATCAATGGTCCACGACTGTCCCCAATGGACGGCCAGGATTCCTTCATAGTTTTGGGGAGTTGGATGACTTTTGGACTTATCCACCTTCCAGCTTCACCATATCTAACAGCTATTGAGCCTTCGTAGATACCCCAGATCCTATGGCCCAGATCTTCTCACAATTTCACCACTTCGCGATTTTGCTGCTTCTCGATTTCGTCCACCTTTCTGATTTTTCCGCTTCAAGATTTCGTCCACCTTGCAATTTCGTCACTTCGCGATTTTGCTGTTCTTGCCATCACTGTTATTTTCCATCGTTGATCTTTTCCATCACTGTTCTTGCCGTCAATGACAAGTTTACTCCCAACTGTAAACCTTCCAACACAATGGAAAACAAAGAGAAAGAAGTATATCCTAATATACTTGATTAGATAATACAAGTCTATCTATGAAGATTATAACAATAGTAGACAAGAAAATGTAACAAGACATAAACTTGAAGGAGATAGGCCAAGTATATATTGAATGAGAACTAACAAGAAGATACTTACAGACCACGATTGATATTGCAAGAAACTATCCAAACTCTCAACATCCAACCGTTTCACGAATGAATCAATATCAAAATGATGATGCTTTCACTATTTTTTTCTCCCTCTTCACCATGGAAATGCCTCTAATTTATAGCCTTTGAGAGGCTCAACCACCTTGGGTATTTTTTAAATTGGTTGAGTATATGGATCCATAAGTTATGATTTATTCCTTAGATGGATACCCCATCCTTTCATATTTGTCCCTTATAAAGAGGTGGGATTCACCATGATTTACTCTAACCAACATGGTGCTCTCTTAGAATTGATGATAGGGCTCCATGATGCTCCTTTATCATGGCACATGGAACACTGACACTCCCTAAGCATGGACTGGGAGTGTCAGTCTTCTTAATTTCCCAAAAATGGTCAAATTACCAGGTAAAAAACATGTTTCAACTATCAAATGATGGGGCTTCTTATTATAACATGACTTAGGGGTTGTGACAATTGTTTCCATGGTGTTGATTGAGTTATGACACTTAACAAAAGTGTATGAGACAAGTTATGAAACTTACGACACTCACGATAGTTAAAGTGTCACACTTATGACACTTGTGATATGATCCCCAAATGTGGTTTTGACGTGTAACAACATACACCTCATAACGCCTTTAGATATTTGATCCTTGGTATAGAATGGCCAATATAAATAAATGAACAATATTACACTCTTCTTGAAAAAAAATTAAAAACCAAAAGAATCCACATAGATCCAAATTAGGATATCATTATATGGGGCAGTCAGGGTAATGGAAACTACAACATAAATGAAACCTATGCAATAGTTATCGATTCTATAAATATGGAAAAATGTGGAATATACAACAAGATTTGGAATAAAGAGTAGTGGACAAATTTTCCCACATTCCTCTGGCTCTTGGATAATAGGAAAACCCTCACCTCGTACAAGCTTCTTGGAAGAGACTATGAGGGACCATATCTTTGTCAACTATGTAGGTATTCCAAGGAAACTACTAAACATGTTTTTAATGGATGCATGAAGGCTAACTACTTATGGTACCTTGGATTTGAAATTACATAATAATACAGTACTAGAAACAACATCTACAATTCCTTGGAGAATTGGAGAACAAGGCCCTTCAAGAACCCTAGTCTCCACAAAGTCTGAATTCTTTTCCAAGTTCCATTCTCTAGATGATATGGAAGAAACATAATAGGTTCATATTCAAAAATAATACGATGATAGAGAGATATTATGGGGGACTATTAAAACTTTTATCTAGGAAAAGATTAAAAGTTTCCCTTGGCCTATGTAAGCAAAAAACCTCAAGGACTCTTAAAAACATGTTTTTGAAGCATGGGATCTACAACAAAAAATATTTAGATACCTTCCTATATCCCATTTCCAAAGGCCCCATTAAATATACATAAATTCCACCACCATAAAATTTCATCAAACTCAACTTTGATGGGGCATATAAAGGAAATCCTATTCTCTCTAGGGTAGGTGGTGTGTTTAGGGATAACAATGAAGATATTCTATTCTTTTTTTCCTACCACTTGGGCCACAAAAAAACCAATGTACTTGAACTAACATGTATTTTCAAATGAATGAAACTATCTATGCAAAGCGTCTACAACAATAATTCTGTAGGGTGACTCCTAGATAATGATCCAGGCTCTAACTAGAATCTTGAATGGAACCAAGAAAAAAATCATTTAAATTCATTAGAGGCTATTTGTGGGTCTTTCTCAAGTAGAATATATCCCAAAATTATTTTATTCCATCATTCCATTTCATATCAAAATATAAACAGATATCCTCATAGATAGGCTAGCAAATGATAGAGAAAAATGGGCCAGCTAGGACATGACCTAGGCATGGAATAAAACAAACTAGGGCAAGCTTCGAGATGAATGTACTTCCATCAACAAAAAGGAAAATTAAAACCCATACAATGTTTTCATGCATGATAAATAAGTTTCATTGTCATAAGTGGCCTTTGTATACCTCCCATATGCCTGGAAACCTCAAGAAGTGTTCCACGACTACCAGAGTGATGGAGAGATAGGATGATGTAGGTGTGATGAGTTTAGATCACAAAATTAAATGTTTAATAAAACCCTACAAAATAATGGAACCATGGTGATGAGGTAGGAAGGAATTATGGAAAGAATTAGTGTTTTTCATTTTATACTCCATCTTTTGTTTGGCATGGTAGAAATCTAGGTTCTGTAGGAGTCACCAAACATGTTCCAAGTGGAAACAAGATGGTTCACACAATGGGTTCTATGGCTAGTTTCACTCTTGGATGATTAGTAATTTGATACTCCCTTATAGGTTTTATTCTTCTATTTATAATGAATTTCATTCATTTAATGCCACTGGTCTTGATTATCTATCACAAATTGACAATATTCTATGGAATTTTAGTTACATAGTCTAGGAGGAACTTCAATTGGTCTAGTTCTAGGTTTTTGGAATTGTTATATTATTTTAATACCAAAATGTTAAGGGAAAAAAAGATACAATGGCTCACTAAGGCATTTATAGCTCATAAAATTGAAGAAAGGGGAATCCAATATCACAATGTTCTACATAGGATTCATATAATGGAAACAAATTTGATATCTTGTGTAAGGAATGTTTCAACATGTAATTCACTATTCATAGCTACTCAAAAAATTAGGATGGGGATGGTAGCACTTTAAACTCTTAAGGAACACCTTCAACTCCTAATGGGATGGATTAATACTAGGATACACAAATGGACCAACACCTAGGTACAACTAAGGGACATCATATTGAAAATTAATTCATTCTGCATTTATAAATCATATGTTTTTTTTGTTATATGATGTCTTCTTTAGTTTTTTAGAAATATAGTACAACATAGTATTATACTTCATTCTTTTATGTTATACTATCATACATAATATATTGTTCAAAAAATATTATTTTTACCAATAATGAACCTAGTTTCCCTTGTGCCACGCCACTAGCAGGATTGATCGTAAGTCTTTTTGTGTCATATTATATAAGAAGTACCTAATATACCAAAAACAAAAATTATACATTTATTAAAATAACTAACCATTGATTATTTAGGTATAATGATACATCAATAAAATGATATAATTTACATTCTCTATTTAGGAATAAGTCTTTAAGGATCAAAAACTAAAAAATCCAATAAGGACACAAGTGAACATATTTTGAGACTGATGAACTCACAAGAGAATCCCTATAGAACAAAATTAGATACCATGTTTGAGTTAGAAAACATCATCATAAGTAGTTCATAGGAAGCTTCAGTATATTACAATTTAATTTAGTGATGGAGAATGTTGTCAAAGTTTTCATCTTCTTAGCAGAGAATTCCATAAATCCACCACTATTGAGGCTACACTAAGATTCAAACCTGTTTGGAGTAACTTATGATATTATTTATTGAAATTGTAGTAATATCCCTATCACCACTACAATCCATTAGAATGGATCATTATTTTTTATATATAATTTAGGTTTTTTTAGTGGGAGTTTTCTATAGATTATTTCCCCAAAACACATTAAACTTATTTTTGAAAGAGTATTTTTTTTTATATCTTAATGATATAGTGTCCATGATACCATCATATTTTAGAGATTGAATGTATGTTTGGGATAAAATTCCCACTGTGGATTTGATCTATTCAAATCCCTATGTCAACTACTAAGCTTTAATGTTTATCTATATATATAGTCCCCCTTGGGATTGATTTGGATAAATCAAGTTTGTGCTTATTTCATAGATATAAACTAACACTAGGTTACACTATTGTATTCTATTTGTAGACATAATTCAAGTCTTTAAATTTTCTGAGTACTTTATTTAGTTGATGGTTTCTCATGATGTTTTCATATTATTGTTATGTTTATAAGTTGAATTTACCATTGATCTCTGATTTAAATTTATTTTATTTACTAAATGGAAAGACAACCTTTAATAATATTATTTATTTTTAACCATAATGTATACAATTTTATTAAAGAAAGAGATGGGGTTTTAGCCTTGAATATATAACATAATGCAACTAACAAGGGGAAGATATTGGCTACAAAAATATTACACTTACATCCTTAGAATAAAATGGATTGAAAGTTGGGAACATTTTTACCTAATACTTTGGAAATGAATAAAATAATTACTTGAGTATTGTCTAACAAAATCACTACATAGACAAATGTATTGGATGAACATATTGTTCGATAGTTGCATTGGACAGTTGGTTTTCATTGATTTCAACCCTTAGAGATTGATGTCAACCCTTGGAGAAGTCTAGAAGCCCTAGATATGTGGTTGAGATTGATGGTGAGTTAGTTTTCATTGATGGAATGGTTAGTGTCAACAAATGTGTTGGGTGCATTTCATGAATTCTACATGAATCCTCGAAGGTGTTGTTATGGTACCTGAAGATGGCTGAGACATATGGACATGAAGGAAATTGTAAATGAAAGTGAGACAATCATATATGGATGGTCCTTTTCATGTCATTTCTATTGATAGGTTGTATGCCGCATGGGTCCCTATGGTTAGGCAGATATGGACTTGTGAAGTTGGAAGCCTCAAAGAGTGGTGAAGAATCCCCTAAGAAGTTACAAGTCAATTAATGAATGGGTAAAGTGGTTGTAACAAAAAAGTCAAGAAGCCCTAATAATAAGGAAAGAGGTTACCTAGCAAAAATATAAATACACATCATGAAACATTTAGTTGATACAAACACTTACATTGAATATCTATCTTTTGATTGTTATGTTATAGTAATTTGGTCTATTGGTGAATCTAACTACAAGTCTAAGGAAGTGGAGAAAGTGCGAGGAAAGAGTGAAAGTTTTGGAGCTGAAGAGTGCTAGGGTTTTTATGTAATGCTAATTTGGCAGGCTCTCTTGGGTCATATTGAGGGTGTCACATGAGGCACCCCCACGATTTGCCTAAGAGACATCATGCGAGGTCTCACATGACAGGCAGTCTTAGTCCCGCAAGGCTAAGGAAAATTTTGGGGAAATGTTGGTACCATGTTGCTTAAGGTTTTGGAAGAGTTACAGGTCAGTGTTATAGTACAAAAGGTCAACTATAGGTCATAGGCATGCTTATGTGATTATATATTATGCTTGGTGATGGTATGGTGCATGACTGAGATGCATATATTGTTGATGCATGGTACATATTGGTGATAGTGGTATGGTACATTGAGTAGTAATACATCTTTGTTGTATTGGTATATTGGTATCTGGTTTGGTCACATGGTGATGATGCTATGGTACATGATTGAGGCTTATTGTTGGTATAATCTTGAAGCATTGGCACATGATGTATGGTTTTAATAGATATTGATACATTTTTGAGGATTACACTTGGTATATGATATCATATGTATGCGATATATCTCTTGGTTTTGTTGGTACTTGGTTTAGGTACACCATTGATGCTACTTTCTTGACATATCCTATGGTACTTGGTGTATGTCATGATTGAGTGATATGGTATATGGTTGAGATACATTGTTGGTACATGGTATGGTATAGGTGTTGATGTGCATTGTTGGTGTACATAGTTGATACATGTTATGGTACAAGATTGGTACTCGGTATCTTATTAATGTACATAGTTGATGATTGAGGCATATGGTGCAGGTTATGGTGTATGGTTGAAGCACAATTTGGTATAGGTTCTGGTGCATGGTTGATGCATGGTTTGATACAGGTGTTGGTGCATGGTTGATGCAAAGTATGGTGTGGGTGTTGGTGCATGTTTGATGCACATGTTTTGGTTCAAGTTGTGGTACACGTTTGATGTTTGGTATGGTACAGGTTGATGGTTTTGTGCATTCCATTGGTACATTGTTGAGGCATTGGTATTGTTTGAGGAATTTTTTTGGTGCATGGTATGAGGCATATCCTTGGTATGTGTATGAGGAACATTGTTGATGTACATCGTTTATATCTCAGCTCAGAAAGATGGGGCAGGAAGGGGCAAGGAAAGGGGGTTGTATTCTCCTTCTGATTAGAGCCAGTGAATCAGGGAGTTGTAGCTTCCTTCAAGTTGGAGGATGAGAATCAATGGCTTGTATCCTCCTTCTGGTTGGAGCCAAAGAATTCAAGGAGTTGTAGCTTTATTCAAGTACGAGCATAAGCATCATGGGGTTGTATCCTCCTTCTGGTTGGAGCTAGAGAATTTACGGAGTTGTAGCTTCCTTCAGGTTGGATCATATAAATAGGGGGTCATATCCTCCTTCCAGTTGTAGCTAGAGAATTGAGAAGTTGGTGCTTCCAATGAATGTATTCTTTGATATATATAAGAAATGATTATGTGTTTTAATTCCATTTGGGTTTCCACATAAATTATGGTGTACTATGTATTTGATGTGATTGATGTGATGTTGCCTATGTTTATATTCTCATGATATAGTGATGATATATTGATGATATAATGATGATATACTATTGAATAAATTGAATTTTATATAATGTGGTCAAAAGTGGTAAAAGTGCTCATACTGATTCACCCCCCCCCCCTCCTCAGTATTCCAACAATTGGTATCAGTGTCAGTGCCTTCAGGAATCAGTTTAACCACTGGAAGGTAAATCATTCAGATCAAGAATAGCGCATATAGATATCATGGAATATCATGGTTTGATTGTCAGATTGATAAGAACTATGAGATGTGGAATATCATAATGAAAACAATTTTACATGCACATGGATATGATGTTTGGAAATCAGTTGTTAAAGGATAAACTTCTACTAAGAAATCAAAGACTTCAACCAAGAAGGAATTGAAAAGAAACAACAAAATAACAATGGATTTCATATAGGAGTGATTACCTGATCCGGTAGGAGAAAATTTTGGAAAATGTTCATTAACTAAAGAAATTTGGGATAAGTTACATAATATATACGTTGAGGAATCTCGCATTGCAAAGATAAAGAATGCTAAATAATATGAAAGAACGTGTCAAGAATAAATATGCACATCATGCTAGATAGATTAAGAATAAGAATATTCTAAAGAAGACATAGTAGACGTTGAAGCATAGTTGATCATTGTTTTAGACGAATTGACAAAAGAATGGAAGAAGAAAAATTCTCTTGAGGAACAATTAGGCAAAAATAATTCTCAGGAACATTCTGAAGAAGTCCAACAGGTCATCATGAAACTAAAAGCTCAACTAGAAGAAGCCAGAAATATTGAAGAAACATACAAAGGTTAGATGGAAGAAAAGTAGTGTTTGGAAGCCAAAAGAAAGGGAACATAAAAAAGAGAAAGCATTTTTATAGATCACCTTAAGGAAATGACTAAGAAATTCAATCAACTTGAAGCATAATTTGGTCAAGAAGAAAGAAGACTCGAAAACTAAATTATCTCCTTGAATATCCAACTTGAAGTAGCAAACTGAACAAAAGAAGTCATGAAGCGTCAGATGATGAAGAAAGAAGAAGAGGTTGAGAATCTTGAATAAGAAGTTTTCACATTGAGAGCCAAAATCCTCAAGCTCAGAAAGACAATTAAAGAGACTAAAACATTTGCATAATCAATAGAGAATGTTGAACAAAATCATTATAGGTTTCCAGAAGAGAAGAATGAATAAAAGAGTAAAAGTTATGCAGAAGTACTCAAAGGAAGGAATCATGCTCAGCCAGAATCAATGAAAAATGATAAAGAGATAGCTTCAAGCAGAACCTCCACATCCAATCCATAAGGAATCTTCAATCATGATCATGATCAGTGAAGGAAGGAAGGAATTTATAAGGAATACAACACAAAGAAGATCAGTCACTCATTGGTATGTAAATTTCTTTTATGGTCATTGTTTTTATTGTACTAACTTTGGACATAAAGGTGCATATTGTAGGGCTTATGGAAGAAATGTTGAAGCAATAAATGCTTATGTGTCCCCACATAAAATTGAATGTTAAAAATTCAACAATTATGGTCACATAGATCATTATTGTAGAAGCATGATGGATACATATATGAAAAATAGCATTGATATCAGATATAAGAATGTTTAGAAAAGAAAACAAGAACGAGTAAAAGAAGCGAAGATGAATGAAGGACGCCCTGAAGTTATACTCTCAGTATTGGAAATAGTATGAGATCAAGAAAAATCTATAGGAAAAAAGGAGATTTAAGATATAGGAAGGTTTAGAGAAGAAATGAAAAACAAGAAGAATAGGTGAATAAAGACCAGGTCCCAAAGATCATAGGATTTTCATTAATGTGAGAAAGAAAAGAATAACAAGTGAATAAAGAACATGCCCAATAGATATTACTTTCAAGAATTATAGTACAAGATCAATCCATAGGTAGAAAGTAAGAATTCAAAGTTCATATAAATGATGAGTCTACAGATGAAGAGGAATATTACTCCGCATTAGAGCCAGTATTTTTCTAAGCCATCCATCTTGGAGACTTCCAGTAAATATGAAGATTGAATAGGAGGAGTCAGTGAAATATATATTATAGATTAGAGTACCATCATTCAAGCAGGTTGAAATATTTGCAGAGACATATTTAGAGAAGGAAAAAATAAGAAGTACATATTGACAGATTGATCAGCTAAGAAGTATTGTTCCCACACATATATCAATTGGTAGTTACACATGAAAAAGTTTATGATTTTACTCCTTCAGGAAGAGATATCTTTAGTACAGGTTGTTCCAGAAACACAAAGTTTGATTTTCATATAGAGTAGACCAGTGGACACATTTTATTCAGTTTTAAGAAATGAGAATATGTGATGATCAGTTACAGCCGTGAATCCTTCATGATAGTACAATGACATATGGGTCAACATTGTGGACAGTTGAGTAGCATAGTTGTGGACATATTATGACATATGGATAGAGATGGATTTGTGATATCATTAGAAGGTACACAATACATGGGTCAGAGAAGATACATAGCAGTGTATTTACAATTGGAATAAGTTGGAATAAGTTTATCACAGAAAGACAAGCAGTGAAAGACACATCAAAATAGGGAAACAAAAACCATTAGTAGAATCTAAATCATTAGAAGAAAATCACTGAATAGTATGGTAAAGTGAACATGACAAGTGAATGAAGAAATAAAGTAATGAATGTTTTTTTATATATATCAAAGAGTTACAATAGGAAGTACCAATGGAAAATTAGAAGCATTGGAAGAGAGGAAAGAAAACATATACATGTAGCATTACATTGATCTACATAACATCTTGAAGAGAAGTCAAGGGAAGATAAATCATCATAGAAAGAGATCTATAAATAAATACTAGAAGCATGCAGACATGGGAGACATACCTACAGGGGGAGTTATCATTTTTCCCATGATGTCAAACGAATGGAAACAAAAAGAAATAACCATTAAATGAACATAGGGGGAGCATCCCCAAGGAGAGAGGCCCTTTTCCATTGATGTAAAATGGGGAGAGTGAGAAACATTGACGAGGAACAATGGTAATAGGGGGAGCATCAATGTTTCCATCAATGCCAAAGGGGGATATTGTTGGACAGTTGGTGGTCATTGATGTCAACCTTTAGAGATTGATATCAACACTTAAAGAAGTCCAGATGCCCTAGAGATGTGGTTGATATTGATGGTGAGTCATTTTTCATTGATGGAGTGGTTAATGTCAACAGATTTGTTTGGTGCACTTGATGAAGTCTACATGAAGCCCCGAAGGTGTGATTATGGTACCTAAAGTTGGTTTAGGCATATGAAAATGAAGGACAATTTAAATGGAGGTGAGAGAATCATAGATGCATATTCGTTGTTGTGTTGTTTTCGATGATAGGTGGTATGCCATGTGGTTATCCATGGTTAGGGAGATATGGATTGTGAAATTGGAATCCTCGAAGAATGGTCAAGGAGCCCCTAAGAAGTTACAAGTCAATTAAGGAATGGGTAAAGTGGTTGTAATGAGAAATTCAAGAATCTCTTAGAATAAGTAAAGAGGTTACCTAGATAAAATATAAATACACATCATGACACATTTATTTGATACAAACACATACATTGAATATCTATCTTGTGATTTTTATGGTTTAATATTTTGGTCTATTGGTGAATCTAACGACAAGTTTGAGGAAGCAAAGAAAGTGTGAGGAAAGAGAGAAAGTTCTGGAGCTATAGAGTGCTAGGTTTTTTATGTAACACTAATTTGACAGGCCCTAGTGGATCATCTTGAGGGTGTCATGCAAGGAACCCCCACAAGTTTCCTAAGTGATGTCATGTGAGGCCCCACATTACAGGGAGTCTTAGTCCTGTGAGGCTAAGTAAAATTTGGGGGAAATGTTGGTACTAGGTTGTTGAAGGTTGTGGAAGAGTTACAGATCAGTGTTATAGTACAACAGGTCAGCTACAGGTCATAGGTATTCTTATGTGATTATATATTATTCTTGGTGATGATATGGTGCATGATTGAGAGACATTTCTTTTTGATGCATGTTACATCTTAGTTATAGTGGTATGATACATTGAGTAGTAATACATCTTTGTTGTATTAGTATCTTGGTATATAGTTTGGTCACATGGTGTTGATATTATGGTACATGCTTGAGGCTTATTCTTGGTATACTCTTGAAGCATTGGCACCTGGTATATGGTTGCCATTGACATTGATACATTGTTGAGGATTACACTTGGTATATGACAACATATGCATGAGATACATCTCTCGGTGATGTTGGTACCTGGTTTAGGTACACCATTGATGGTACTTGCTTGATATATCCTATGGTAATTGGTGTATGGCATGATTGAGGGATATGGTATATGGTTGAGATACATTGTTGGTACATCGTATGGTATAGGTGTTGATGAAGATTGTTGATGTAAATGGTTGATACATGTTATTGGTACTTGGTATGGTGTTGATGTGCATAATTGATGGTTGAGGCATATGATACAGGTTATGGTGCATGGTTGATGCACAGTTTGGTACAGGTTATGGTGCATAGTTTGGTACATGTGTTGGTGGATGGTTGATGCACTTATTTTGGTACAAGTTGTGGTACATGGTTGATTTTTGGTATGGTACATGGTTGATTTTTGGTATGGTACAGGTTGATGGTTTGGTACATGCCTTTGTTACCTTGTTGTGGCATTGGTATATGTTTGAGGCACATTTTTGGTGCATGGTCTGAGGAATATTATTGGTACATATATGAGGTACATGGTTGATGTACATGGTTTATATTTATGAGAAGAAGAATTGGGTAAGAAGGGGCAATGAAAGGGTGTTGTAGCCTCCTTCTGGTTGGAGCTATAGAATGAGGGAGTTGGAGCTTCCTTTAGGTTGGAGGCTAAGAATAAGGGGGTTGTACCCTCCTTCTGGTTGGAGCTAGAGAATTTAGGGAGTTGTAGCTTCCTTCAGGTTGGAGCTTGAGAATCAGGGGGTTGTAGCCTCCTTCTAGTTGGAGCCAGATAATTTAGGGAGTTGTAGATTCCTTCAAGTTGGATCCCATAAATAAGGGGTCATATCCTCTTTCCAGTTGCAGGAGGAGAATTGGAAAGTTGGTTCTTCTGAAGAATGTATTCTTGGATATATATAAGAAATAATTATGTGGTTTTCCACATAAATTATGTTGTATTGTGTACTTGATGCGATTGATGTGATGCTACTTATGTTTATATGCTCATGATATAATGAGAATATATTTATCATATACTGATGATATACTATTGATTAAGTTGAAGTTTATATATTGTGCTTAAAAGTGGTAAAAGTGTTCATACCAATTCACCCCCCTCCCCCCCCTATCAGTATTGCAACAATTGGTATCAAAGTTGGTTCCTTGAAGAAAAAGTTTAACAACTGGAAGGTAAATCATGAAGATCAAGAATAGTGCATACATATATAATGTAATACCATGGTTTGATGGCCAGATTGGTGAGAACTATGAGATGTGGAATTTCAAAATGAAAACATTTTTACAGGCACAGGGATATGATGTTTGGAAATTAGTTGTTACATGATATACTGCTACTAAGAAACCAAATATTGAACCCAAGAAGGAATTAAAAAGAAACAAAAAAATAATAATGGATTTCATCTAGTAAGGATTACCTCATTCGGTAAGAGAAAAGGTTGGAAAATGTTCATCAACTAAAGAACTTTGGGATAAGTTATATAATATCTACTTCGAGGAATCTCCCATCACAAATCCATAGAATGATAAAGAAGATGCAAGAATAGATTAAGAATAAATATGCACACTATGTTAGACAGATTAAGAAGAATAATATTGTGAAGAAGGTATAGTAGACCTTGAAGAAAAATTGATCAATTCTTTAGACGAATTGACAAAAGAAAGGAAGAAGAACAAGTCTCTTGAGGAAAAATTAGTAAAGAATAACTCTCAAGAAAGTTTTGACGAACATGAATAGGTCATCGTGAAGCTAAAAGAATAGATAGAAGAAGCCAGAAAGATTGAAGAAACATACAAAGGTCAGATGGAACAAAAGCAGTGTTTGGAAGATGAAAGAAAGGAAGTAGAGAATAGAAAAAATATTTGACAGATCACCTTAAGGAAATAACTAAGGAATTTAACCAACATGAAGAAGAATTTGGTCAAGAAGAAAGAAGACTTGAAAAAAAAGCATCTCCTTCAATATCCAACTTGAAGAAGAAAACCAAACAGAATAATTTAAGAAGAGTCAAATGATGAAGAAAGAAGAAGAGGTTAATAAGATTGAAGAAGAAGTTGTCACATTGAGAGCCAAAATTGTCAAGATCAGAAAGAACGATAAAGAGGCAGAAACATCCACGTCATCAATAGAGAATGTTGAACAAAATCACTCTAGTTTTCTAGAAGAAATGAATGAAGAAAAGAGTAAAAGTTATGCAGAATTACTCAAAGGAGGGAATCATGGTCATTCTGAATCAAAGAAAAATGACAGAGATACATCTTTAACAAGACCCTCCACATCCAAGCCACAAAGAAGCTTCAATCATGGTCATGACTGGAGAAGGAGGGAATTTAGAAGGACTACAACACAAAGAAGATCATTCACTCCCCAGTACATAAATTTATTTTATTGTATTGTTTTTATTGTACTAACTTTGGACATAAAGTTGCAGATTGTAGGGCTTATGGAAGAAATGTTCAAGCAAGAAATGCCTATGTGGCCCCATAGAGCATTGAATGTTACAAATGCAACAATTATGTTCACACAGCTCATGATAGTAGAAGAATCATGGATACATATATGAAAAAGAACATTGATATCAGATATAAGAAAGTTTGGAAAATAAAACAATAACAAGTAAAAGAAGAGCAGATGAATGAAGGAAACCCATAAGTCATACTCTTGGGATCGAAAATAGCACAAGATCAAGAAAAATATACAGGAAAAAAGGAAGATGTGAGATACATGAAGGTTCAAAGAAGAAATGAAAAACAATAAGAACAAGTGAATAAAAACCAAGTCCCAGAGATCATAGGATTTGCAGTAATGCAACAAAGAAAAGAAGAACAAGTGAATAAAGAATATGCCTAAGAGATTGTATTTTCAAGAATTGTAGTACAATATTAATCCATAGATAGAAAGAAAGAAAAAATTCAGAGTTCATAAAGATGATGAGTTTATAGATGAAGAGGAAGATTACTACGCATCAAAGTGGGTATTTTTCTGAGCCATCCAGCTTGGACACTCCCTATAAATCTGAATATTGAACAAGGGGAGTCAGTGAAATAGATACTACATATCAGATAACCATCCTTCAAGTAGGTTGAAGTATTTGGAGAGACAGATTGAAAGCAGTCAGAAAGGAGAAGTACACAATGACATATTAATCAGTTGAGAAGTATTGTTCCCACACATATATTAGTTGGAATTTACACACGTAGAAGTTTATGATTGTATTCCTTCAGGAAGAGATATATTTAGCACAAGTTGCTCCAGACATTGATATATTGATTTGAAGATAGATTAGATCAGTGGACACATTTGATTAATTTTGAAGAAACGAGAATATGTGATGATCAATTGCAGCTGTGAAGATTTCATGATAGTACAATGATATATGGGTCAACATTGTGGACAATTGAGTGATGAGCATCTCGGTCACAATTGGAGTGAACCACTATTGAGAGTGATGAGAAGAGTGGTCTAAGGATTGGAGGTTCATGGAAGGTATCCACACAGTTAGTGATATTTTTACCAAGATAAGTGTCCATTTTATGTTAAATTACATGCTGCATTATTATGTATGTGTTTGTTTTTATGGGTTTTTCCTGTGTGTGTTGCATGTGTATTTTTATTATTATTTTGTATAAATCTATAAATTTGTAGAATGTATTTGTCTATTTTAATTTTTATATATAAAGTTCTGCAAGAGTTTCTATGTGTATATGTTTTAATTTTGTATACATTTCGAAATTTGTTACATGGCATATGCTAGTTGGATGTTGGGGATGCTACATGTTAAGCTGGTTAGAAGGTAACCCCTTGAGGAAGCTATATGGAAGTATAAATAATAGATAAAGTATCTCTTATTAGCACCTATTGAATATCAATGAATATCTATTTTGTGAAAGATTATTTGGGTAGGTATTATTGATAGAGAAAAGTGTAGTAGAAAACTTGCAGCAGAAAAAGTGTGGCAGGAAAATTGTGGCAGAAAAGGTGTGGAAGAAAAAGTGTGGCAGAAAAAGTGTGGCAGGAAAATCCTGGCAGGAAAAGTGTGGTAGAGAAATCACGGCAAAAAAAATGCGACAGAAAAAGTGCGGCAGAAATATCGCGACAACATAATCGCGACAGCAGAACACTACAAGAAGAAAAAGGGTGGTTGGATGGGGAAAGGATAGGTGGTTGTATCCACCTTCCAATTGTAGCTGGAGAACATAGGGAGTTGTAGCCTCCTTCTGGTTGTAGTTAAAGAATTGGTGAGTTGAATCTTCCCTCAGGTTGTAGCCTGAAAATAGGGGGTTGGAGCCTCCTTTTAGTTGCACTTGGAAAGAAAATGAATTTTGTTCTTCCAATGAATGTAATTCTTAAAGAAAATTAAGAAAAATCATTTTGTGGTTTTCTCCCGCATTGGGTTTCCACGTAAAAAATACTAGTGTACTATGTATGTGTATGATTGTTCAATTGTTCATGGTTTATTTACTCTTCACTTATTGGATGATAATGTATTATTGATCATAAATATAAATAACACTTGCATACTATGGTTAAAAGGATTAAAAATATATATTACTGATTCACCCCCCCTCTCAGTAATCCAACAATTATTTATCTCTAGAACTCTTAGATATCCAAAATAAAAGAGAGTCATTGCATAAAACTCTAGAACATTTGGATCATTTGATCTTTTGAGAATAGTGAAAATGAAAGTGAATATTTGCATTGAGATTTATAATATTTTCATTCTTGGTAGCTATGAAACTTATAATTTGCAGATGGTTTCTAACAAAGATTCAAGGTCATTCAAGATGAGAAAAGTCTTTTCATTTTGATAACTTGCAATCAATCCAAATCTCATGTAAGTGGGCCACATTGAAAGCAATATTTATGATTGATTGAGTTATCAATGTAAATGTGTTGAACCTGCACAAAATAAATCTAGCTAAATAATAATACACACATTTGCAGAGAGAATTGGAGAAAGAAGAAGAAGGAGGGAAAGAATGGAAGAATTCTCATTAACCATATTCCACACTCAAAGAGTGAATAAGTTACAATAGATATAGGATACATGAGTAACTAATGAGCCATAGTGGTGGTCTATATTGATCTGGACACACACCAACAGTTACAAGATTAAACTACCACCTAGTCTACTCTCTGAGGTAGTTACGAGAGTGAACTACCACCTAGATGAGTTAACTAGTCAACTAGTCTTTAGTTAACTGACTGAACAAAGAGTAGTGAGTTGGTGGTGATCCCAATGTTGCACGGTGACAAAACCAATGCAACATCTAAACTCAACTCAACTAGTCAAACTGAAGTGTCAACTGGAAGAGAATATTCTCCAAGTGGAATATTCTCCCCTAAAATATAGGAGACTAGATAATGACTAATTATGACTAATAAACAAGGAATAACCTTAGGAAAAATAAATCCTAGGTGTGTGTGAAGTAGCTCCAACACCCCCCCTGAACATCACTATGGTGAAAATAAAGAATGGGTCCCGGCTACAAGACCATGTTATGTACCCAAATACAAAAGATACACTGAACTAAATGAGGAAAGAGGGAAAACCTCATGGGAACAAACCCCCCCTCTCAAATTACAATGCATAAAATAAAAAATGAGAAGGAACAAAAGGTAGTTGTTAAGCAACCATGTCCTTCACTCCAAGAAGACCTCACAACTATGCAAGTTTGTGCTCTTTGAAGATTTTGTTGAAGATGTAGATGTCTGCAAGGATCTGATGAAGTATATGCGTCATTGATATAAAAATGAAGAAGACTTGAAAAACTTGAATAATTATTGCAAGTGAAATGTTATGTGTTTAAAGCAATAGGATCAATTTGCAACACATAAATTAAGGATTACTTATGCAAAATACTCATAG
>JZKD02S0352061.1:0-18955 GCA_000966675.3 Picea glauca
GAATATTCTCCCCTAAAATATAGGAGACTGGATAATGACTAATTATGACTAATAAACAAGGAATAACCTTAGGAAAAATAAATCCTAGGTGTGTGTGAAGTAACTCCAACAGTTATTCTGTGGATACGGAGACTCTCTTGTGCGCTACCATTGGAGAAGGAGCACTCTACTTGTCTTGAGTTGTTGCTGCAGTTAGCAGCTAGGGTTTACCTGTTGGTTTGGGAGTAGCCTTACCGAAATTATTCTGAGTAAAGCTTAGTGTGCTCGGGGGTGGCATATGTGAATGCCTATGGTTGGGTGACAATGATGTGACGTTATCTATGGTTAAACGAGCATACCAAAATTTCAACATATTTTCCTTGGCTAAGGAAAATCTCATCTGATCTTTGCCACACCTCTAATCCCAAGAAGTAATGCATTGGACCTAGATCCTTCATTTCAAACTCTGAGGCGAGCTCCCTCTTTCAGCTAGCTTCTCATCTCATTTTAGGAACATGTCATCCACGTATAGTACCAAGATAAGCAGGCATCCATTCTCAACCTTATAGTAAAGGTTGGGATCCTCATCACTCTTGGTAAATCCCAAGCTCATCAGATATCCATCTATCCTGGCATACCATGCCCTGGGTGCCTGCTTTAGTCCGTACAAAACCTTCTTCAGTTTGCACACATGGGACTCCTTCCCATGAATCATGAACCCTGGTGTAATTTCCATCCAATCGCAGAAGCAATGACAATAATCGATCTGATAGAAGTGTATTTTGCTATAGGAGCAAATGTTTCATCATAGTCTTCTCCCTCTTTCTGGGAGAACCCTCTAGCCACAAATCTTGCTTTGTACTTCTCTATGTTGCCGTCTGCAGCATGCTTGATCTTGTAGATCCACTTGGAAGTCACTATTGACTTCCCTTCTGGTCTCGGAACCACCTCCCACATATCATTCTTCATGATGGACTGATACTCCTCCATCATGGCATCCTTCCATTCTTGCTTCTCAACAACTTCCTCAAAGATGGAAGGTTCTGAATCAATGATGTTGCTTATCAGTGCCATATAGATGGAAAACTTATGTGGTCTCTTGCTCTCTCTAAAAGAGCCTTTGGGAGCTGCATGTCCTTCAGCTTCCCGCAAGGTGTTCCGGACCCAAGCTGGTATCTTTCTGTTGACTGCAACTTCTCAGGGTGGATCTACAGGTCTCTCTAACTTTACCATCTCATTCTGAACTTCTGGAATGGGATCTTCTGGTGTAGAGTCTTCCACGACAACATCCCTTGGAGCATCTTGCTCCTCTCGGTCCTCATCCATGTGAGACTCCCTTGATCTTCTGAAGGCTTCATCTTCGTCAAATGTTACATGTCGGCTGATCTCAATCTATCTTTGCCCGGGGATGTATATTCTGTAGGCCTTCGAAGTCTCACTGTATCCAACGAATGTGCCCTTCTTTTCCGAAGATTCCAACTTCGTTCTCTTTTCCTTTGGAACATGTACAAACACTGGACAACCAAAAATCCTCAAGTGGCTGACTTCTGGTTTCTTTCTAGTGAATACCTCTTTAGGTGTCTTGTTCCCCAATATCTTGTGAGAACTTATATTTTGGACGTGTTGACCGCCTATTCAACTAGGGGGTCAACTCCATGTGCCATGAAGATATGCATCATCAGATGCAAATATGTCAAAGACAGTTTGGTTCTACTGGACAATTTATGCCTCCAACACAATTTTTGTAAACGAAATTTCCGCACCCCTGCGTGGGTTAATAATGTAATAGGTCTACATGGATCATAGTTAGGTCAGGTACCTTGGGATGTTTTCATTGGGAGAGTTCCTTTCACCGAGGGTTTTTTATCCTCAGGTTATTAATTGGGCTTTTCAGCCTTATTAATTTCCCTTGAGTTTTTCCCTCACACCTGCAATAATTCCTCCAAAGTGGTGAAGGGCGTTCTAATGGTCTCATCCTCTAGTAGCTATTGTTTAGGAATGATGTAAATGACCATGTAAGACATCTTAGAAAGTTTCGCGGAATTTCGTCGAGTCTACATAGGTTTTTTTTAATTAATTAAATTTAATTAATTTTCTTAAGGTTGGGAATTTAATTATTTAATTAATTAATTGTTTTTGAGCAATTTTTGTAAAAACTAGGCCTTTGGGTTTTTGATAGGGGTATTTGTGCTCAAATAAAATGGAAAGGCACCCCTACACCCTTGGGCCAAGTTTCAGCTTAGTCGGACGACTTTTGTTAGGTGTTTGTCCACAAGGAGTCAGAGTCAGTCAAAACAACAATTTTTATTGCTAGTCAAAAATGTAAATTTTGTAAATTTGAGTTAATGGGGTAATGTTAAGATGGAAAAGGGCAAGAAATGTCATTCCTAGCCTACCCAACCCACTTCCTAACCTTCACTCACCCCCTCACCCATTCACTCCCTCATTTCCTCACGCCCCCTAGGGGGATTTGCGCCCCCCTTCAGATATAAACCTTAGGAAAGCCATTTAATTGCTTTGTGGGCCCCTCCCATGAGTAGTGCGCCCCTCCTAGCCTACCACCTCATCCTTGCTTGGTCCCACGCTCCACCTCACTCATCCAACTCATCAATCCATGACTAAAACCCTAGGTGGTGCGCCCCTCTCCTTGAGATCATCTCCTTTGCTTGGTGTTTGACACATGGCTCTCATCCAAGAGGGTTCACTTTGCCTCTTGAGCTATAAAAGAGAGCCTCCCCTCACTCCTTTCTTCACCATTCTTTGAGCTAGTGTTACTCTATTGAAATTTCGCCCCACTTCTCTTGCTCTTGCCATCTTGCATCATTCCCATTTTCTCTTGAGAGTCTTGGAGCAACTTGTTGTTGCAACACTCTCCCATTTGGATTAATAAAGCTTTGGAGGATTTGGAATCACCAAGAGTATTCTGGTTGCATTCTTACTTATGAGGTGATATTGTTGATTTGGGTCTTTTGTGTAGCATTGAGTAGATTCTTAGGTAAAGTAGTTTACTTGAGTAGATTAGCAAAGAGTATTCTTGCTGGTTTATATATGTTGGATAGCTAATATTGTGAAGTATTTCAGATTGCTAGTTTATCCATGCATGATATCTACTTGTATGTTTCACACCTTGCTTGAGTTTTGCAGATTTACCTCAAGGGATTGTTGGGACAACTTCAAGAAGGAGTCTTCTCTCAAGGCCCATTTAAACTCCTAGCTTTGTTTAGTCTTATTTTCTGTTTACATTCCATTTACATTTCAGTTTGATAACCATCTTAGATAGGTCATATAATTTCACTCTCATTTGGAGATTTTATGTGAAAAATTTCTGCTTAAAAACCAGAATTTTTTCTTAACATTTTTTGTGTTCTGCATCATTTCCAGCAAGCATTTGCTTGCTGGTTTTTGCAGATTCTTACCAGGAACAAGGCGATATGCTGCCCGAATTCACCTGTACAACACTCCAAAACAACCTTCTTTGAGTGGGTAATGATTTCCCTCGTTTCTCCACTCTTTTTTAGCATTGTAGCAAGCCCTCGAGAAGTTCCCTTGAGGCTTGCATTCTCTTTTTTCATTTCAGCCATTGTAATTTAATTTTGCAAGTTATTCTGTTGCCTACACCTTGGGAGAGAGATTGGCTCAGCCAACCCCCCAAAATCGTTTGGCTAGGACTTAGCTTAATTCCTTTATTTGTTATTCTTTTGCCCCACTTGTCATTAGGACACGGTTGTGTGGCTAGCTTGTTCTAGTAATAATTGTATTTACATTTGTTAAATTTATAAGCAGCTGCAAGAGCCATTCTCCTGGAGGATGCCTAAGACCCTAGACGAGATCTATGGCCCCCAGTGCACTCCTGGGGTACTTGGTCTGGGACCAAACAGTCAGTGCCATGGAAAAAGACCTTTGTTAGGGCCCCCAGTATACGACTGGGGTTCTTGGTCTAGAACCAAGCAGTAAAGATCCCTGAGAGGGCCCCCAGTATACGATTGGGGTTCTTGGTCTAGGACCAAGCAGTTAAAGCCCCTAGATAAGCCTAGGGCCCTTGGAAATGACCAGGGTACCCATGCATATGGCATGGGTTGATCCTTGGTCTTTGACCTTGGTGGATAAGTCCCTAGAAAAAGTTCTGGGGCTACTTGATTCTCTATCAAGTATTTTGATGGTGCATGACCTTCCTTGAAGAAGGACATAACCACATGAGGGATAAGTCCCATATGCAATGATGATAAAGTGATAAGTTCACCATGAAAAATGAAGGAACGAGTATTGCCACCTTGCTAACCCTCCTTTACCTTTACTTGTGTTGGTTTGGGGTTTTTGTGTTATTTTTCTTTTGAGGGTTAAATTAAAATATTTATTATATCATGTTTAAATTACATAATTTAAACATGATATTTTTTTATTGATTTTAATTTAACTTTGCCCTAACCTAAACTATAAATAAACCCCCCCCCCTCTCATTTCACTCACTCTTGGTATTACTTTGCCTCTAATATGAGTGCTGATCTCTCCTTTGCTGCGGCCCTTATCCTCTGCTGTTGAAGTCCGTTCTGAGATTTGCTGCGGCCTCCTCTTGCTGGTGAAGTCCCTCCTTGCTGCGACCTCCTTTTGTTGGTGAAGTCCCTCCTAGCTGCGGCTTGTCCTATTCTTGTTGCAGGGTTTGTGTGGTGTGTGGCAGCGGCAACCCTTGAGGGCTGTTAGGGTGCGACCTCTTTGTGCTTTGGCTGTGATAACCTTGCTGTGGAGGGTGCGGTTCCTTCTCCCATCTACTGTGGCTGAGTTCTAGGGTGCGACCCTCCTCTACTATGCTGTGTGAAGTGCCTACAGGCTGCGGCCTCTCCATCTCTGCTGTTGCTGGGATCTTTATTGGGTGCTGCCTTCTCCTTTCTGCTGTGTGGTGACCCTATTCTTGCTGTGGTGTGCCTTTGGGTTCGACCTCCCTATCTCCTGCTGTAATAACGTTTATCCACAGTTCCCTTGTGTAGGGTTGTGAATGTTTAAACCTCCTGTTGTTTGAGGGTTTGTCTTAGTGAGGGCTCTTGGTTTTTGGTGGCAAGAAAGTTTTTCATATTCTGGCAAGAGATCCACTTCATATGATGGATCTATGAACTGAACCTTTGTCTGAGCATACTACAAATGGTTCTACATCTCTTGTGGTTACTGTACCTTTTTCAGAGGTAAGGTTGCTGTACCAGGTAAGCTGCCTACTCATCATCTCCAGATCTGGATCTTATTTTGACTTCAGTACTGTTTGATCTATTTAGATTTGTGTATCAACTATTAGATCTGAAGCTAGACATTGAATTTACATTTACCTCTATAATTGTTTTACTGTTTATGATCAGATCTGTGCAATGTTTTGTGTACAACTTTATAGATCCGTTTTACTGTTTATCTTATTCTGATCTGTTCACTGTCCAATTAGTAGAGTTCTTGTTTATTGAACAATAAATCTGAGTTTTGTTTATGATCTTCAGATCTAATCTTTACCGAGTTTATTGCTGTCTCTCTTTAGATCTCCTAGATCTGAATACTAGTTAAAGTGTTCTAAGTTTGTTGATCCTTAGATCTAGTTGTTTTATTCACTGAAAATAAAAAGATACTACTGTTCTGCATCTTTACCCTAATTCTAACAACATTCCAACCCTCTTTGGCACAACATTGGTAGGCTTGCCTCCACCTTGTGCCATTGTGAGTGGTTTGCATTTATTCTCAAGGTTTTGCTTAACTAAATTGCCTACACCTTGGGAGAGACATCCCCATATCGTATGGCTAGGATGGTAACAATGTGTTGATGGTTATTGTTGTTTACATGGTTAAAATCTTCTAGAGTAGACATTACACACATACTCATCTTAGCTTAACCCCCCAAGGCATATTTCCATTTACATGCTCTAGTTTTCTTTTCAAGCAAGTATTCCAATCTTTAGCATGCTATCTTAAATGGAATAAATCGCATGGTTAAATGGTTGTGGTCTAAAGCATTCTCTGTTGTGTTTGACAAGCTGTTTTTGTTTTTCACTTCACATCTTTCTTTCAAGTTTACATACATGGATGGTGAATGGCATGGTTAAGTGAATGATCTTTACTTTCAGCTCTCTTTTCATGCTTTGAATGTGCTTATAAGTTTCAATTTCATAATCTATAATACATTTGCACAACCATTCAAGTTTCGGTTTTGGGCAATTTTCATTATTTTTGGGCATCTAAAACTCATCTAAAACACTCATGACACATCTTAAGACTTAGTTATAAGTCATAACAATATATTAGACCAACTAGGACGCCTAAATTCCACCATCTTCACCATCTAAAACAGGAATTGAGGAGGGCAGCGAAAGGTGTAGGTCGGGGACGGTCTCACGGCGTGCAGGACGCGTCCTTTCTGTGAAAACTCAATTCTTAGGGCTGACTGTGATAGCTAGGGTGGGCCTTGTTGCCTTACTATCTTGAGCATCCAACAATCATTTGGCAATAGGAGGAGGAGGATTAAGGTTTGACACTTAGTTATGAGGGTAATTAAAATCTGTAAAATCTTTAAGCAACTCTTAACCACTTAGTCTTCTAGGCAATCTTCTTTTGGGATATATCTTATGGTTGTTTAGAGCACTAGATTGCAAGCATATACAACTTTTATCTTTCATGCAAGTCTATGGTTTAATTTTCTAAGTGTTAAATCTTTTAAGTGACTTGAGCATTTGTCTTTCAAGTATTTCATATCTTTGGTAAATGCTCTTTATGGTGTGATCCCTCAAGAAATAGCGCATCCCACTTGGAGGCATCTTCTTGTTAGATCTTGAGTGCTTTATGGTTGCCATTGAAAAACAGTCCAATTCTTATTGGGGCATGCTTGGCCTTATGTGAATGATCTCAACATTTTGAATATCTTTTAATTCTCACATTTTAAAGCACTTGTTAATCTTGTATCTTGTGTATCTTATCCATCTTGTTCATAATTGTTGTAATGTCTTATATTCATTATTGTAAGTACTTGTAGCATTGTTGTGGAATAGTTGTAACTTTGTAATACTTGTAATCTTTTGTAATTAAACTCCCTTAAACTTAGTTGACCCCTTGCCCAACCTTCATGCACTAGTCTTAGTTGACTTAGGGAAAAGGTCTGTTTGACATAAGTAGTCTTGCACTTTGCATTTGCTACCTTAGCATCATAGGTTAGTTTTCCCCTAAACCTTTAACAAATTAAAACCAACTCCTAGAACTTAAACGTTAAATCTTATCTAGTATCTAGGGTCTACCCCCCTTGGCTTCCCTAGGAGTAAGCCTACAAGGAAGAGATTCCAGTCAAGGTGACAGTGTGGACTGTGAACCTAGGCATTGTGTCTCAAAGGACACACTAAGTGAGTTGGACTTTGCTCACGTTTGCAAGTATGTATTAGGATGGAAACAAGACGTACACAACTGTACTGGATGCTTCTGCCCATAAGTGCATGGGTAGGCTTTGGTTATGGATCATCGCTTTTGCTGCTTCTACAATGGATCTATTCTTTCTTTTTGCATCCCCATTCTACTGGGGGTTGTAGGGAGTAGTTAGCTCCCTCTTAATCCCTGCTTCTCTGCAAAAGTATTTAAACTCCCTTGAGGTATACTCACCTCCATTATTAGATCTTAAGACTTTAATCTTCCTTTCAGAGAGATTTTCAACTAAAGCCTTGAACTCTTGAAACTTGTTAAAGACTTCATCTTTCGCTTTTAGGAAATAGATCCATGTCTTTCGAGAATAGTCATCTATGAATAAGACATAGTATACAAAGTTGCCTAATGATGGCACCGTCATCTGTCCACATACATGAGTGTATGATGTCCAAGATACCCTTGGACCCGCTATCACTGCTGGTGAAGCTTCCCTTGACATTCTTGCCATAGCACAACCTTTGCAAACTCCATCATGATCTACCTTGACCTATGGTAAACCTGTAACCTCCTTGCTCAATATCGGTAGTGCTTTATAGTTTATGTGAGCAAGTCTTCGGTCCCATAGCTCACTGGAGCTAACACTGTTGTGTACAAGGGCTTGTTCTTGGTGTCCCTTTAATTTGTACAATCCTCCCTCTCGGACACCAATCACGGTAGCTTTATCCATGCTTGAATTCTTCGGCCATAGAAGAACTTGGCCATCCATAAAAGCTACCCTAAATCCTTTATCTTCTAAAGCAGAAATGGAAAGAAGATTTTTCTTTAAGCCTTGTACAAACATAATGTCTTTAATTGAAAGAGGGTTACCTAAATCAAGTTGTAGGAAGGCTTCTCCAACGCCTTTGATTGCATGCTTGGAATCATCCTCAAGCACCACTTGAAGAGCAGAGTCCTTTTTCGTCAGGTTGGGGAAAGAGTTTCTCAATCCGGTCATGTGCTTGGACGCACCGCTATCAATGAGCCAAGTGTCACTCCCTTGAGTGATGGTTCTCGTGAGTGCTGAAACAAATACAAATTCTTCATCCTTTGATTTGTGTTCTTCAACATCAGCTACATGTGCATGGTGCTTCTTCTTCTTTCCCTTTTCATGTTTGTGAGGACATCGTGAGGCATAATGTCCCATCTTCCTGCAGGTGTAGCATCGAACCTTTGACACATCCTTCCTGCGATGTGGCTTCTTATACTTCCTTGGGTTGCCTTCTTCCCTTTCCTTCCTCTTCTTCACTTGCGTAGGAAGGGCTTGATTTTCTTCATCATTTGTTTTCTGTGACTTTTGGATATCAACCTGGATTCCTCTTGGATGCAATCTGCCCATAAATTGTCGAATTTGGGCAATCTTCTTCTGGTGCAAATCCCTTGAACAAATGGGTCCCAAGAGGAGGGAAATCCATTTAGTGTGGTAGTCACAAGTTCAACGTCTTCTATTGGATCTCCAATGGTTGCTAACTGGTCCTTGATCTTTGAGATTCTCATAAAATAGTTGGCTACTCTTTCTGACTTGTTCATTGTCACGTTTTTGAGCTGATGCCTTAATGTAAGCTTTCGACTGGTATTCTTACTTGCATAGAGTCTGGTTAGGGCATCAAACATCTCCTTTGGTGACTTTAGTTATGATACATTAGGTATCAAATGATCCTTTATTGAATCTGTCAAGATCCTCTTGGCCTTGACCTCATTCTTTATGAACTTCACTTTTGCTTCTTTAGCTTTAGGTTCTGGAAGAGTTTTCATTACGTAATCCAATAGATCACTCTTCTAGAATGAGAACAACTCTGTGCTTCTAGGATCTGAAGTCATCTGCTCCATCCAATATATCTTCAACTCTCATGTTGGTTGACATTTTCACTGGCAGAAACCCTAGCACTGAAAAACTTTGTTTTTTCAAACTTCGCCAAACTACAGTTTGAGGGTTTCAAGGGGTGCACTAGGTTGGGGCGCACTGCTCTATGTAAAGAAAAGTCCCAACGCCTTTAGGGTTAGTGCTTAACGAGCTTTGACAAGGATTACTGCGTAGCGACAACATGGAGTGGGCCCATAACCTGTTATTGTTTCTTTACTTATAGAGTAGTAATGTTCTTTTACTTCTTTAACATTAACATATACTGAGCAATATTACTATAACAGATACAAAAAGAACACAAGAGAATTATCCTGGGAAAACCCCAAATGGGGGAAAAACCCAACAACCTTTCTTAGATAGATTTCGTTCACAAAGCAAGTCCAAAACAGATAAACCCTAGCTCAAAGGCTAGTACAACCATAAACACCACCACAGTTGCAACAACAACTCTATACCAAGATAACACACCTCCTCAAGGAGTAGTGCACAAGAGAGAGTACCAAAAGACTGAACAAGAAGAAATTGAGTCATTGCAACTGTGGCACCTTCTCCAAACTTGCACCTTGCTTCTGGGTGGATGACAGAGTGTGAGTGAGTGAACAAATGATTCAAGACGTCCTCTATTTATAGTGGTCTTGGCCACTAGACTAGACCGACTTCTTATTTGGAAAGGTGCCACTTCATTATTTTAATTCTTCTGGGTCGACTTCTCTTCTGGGGTATTTCAACATCTGTCTAATGGATGTCTTGCTTCCAAAATATTCTCCGCATCTAAGAAAGGTCATCAAGGAGGGAAAGTTCCTCCCGTAGCTACCAAATATCAACAGGAAAATGCCTTGTATTGGGGGAGTGGTTGGCATCTTGGAGGTGAGCGTTGAGCCCTAGACAACATGGAGTAGCTTGGATGCTTGCATGGAGGCTTGGAATTGACTTGGTGACACTTGGGATGCAATAGTGTTCATGCAGGGGGAGTCGACCCAATGGAGTACATGGCTTAGGAGGATCGTGGGAGTCATTGGAGGCTTGTAGGAGGAGTTTTGGACACATCTTGTGGAGCGCCCTTGCATTTGGAGCCTTGCTTGTGGACAACATCACCTTGTAGCTTGACATGTGTGCCCTTGGAGTGTAGTGCTCTACATGTGTGAGCCTACATTGTCTCTTTGTAGGTTGCTTGTACGGGCATACACCTGCATATGTATTGCTGGCCTCCCTTACCTCTCATATATATAGAGGAAGGAGAGAGTCCTTTCAATCATCACCATTTTTATCACTCTTGTGTTAGAGATGTGATTAACATGAGCACACTTGTTTTCCTCTCTCTAGTGCATCTTCATTTGTACTTTATCTCTCTTGTTTTGGGGATACTAGGGTTTCTTTGAGTTTCTTGGAGCATCTTAAATACTAGGGTTACAGTTTCATCCCTTGGAGACTTGGAGATTAGGGTTTTGAGATGAAACCCTCGATTGTACTTGTTGAAGAGAAGAAGAAGAGGAGACGTCTTGCCTTGGAGGACATTTTTGTGTGATGTTAGCTTGTTGAAGCTCCTTGGTGTGAGCTAGTGTTTTCATTGTTTTCCTTAGCTAGGGTTTTGGAGAGCTAGAGGATTGTACTAGCCTTGGGATAAGGCTATGGTATGTACAAGAACTTCATCTTTATGCATATATGTGAAGTTTCCAGATGTTTAAAATTGTCTCTATTGCAGACTTGATTTTCAACCATATATTTCTTCATAGTTTTGTAATTTCCAACATTTATGTGTATTGTTGATTTGACATAAGTTAAGGTTGCAATTGTTAAGTGATTTAGCTTTTATATTGAAGAAGACAGGGCATATTTACTTCTGTATTTATTGTTGTCATAAATGATTTTTAGATTCGTTTTATGCATAATAAGATTGTCTTAGAGGGCTTAAACTTGTTGGCACACTTTGGTATCTTTTCTTTTGAATTACCTAGTGGATTGGGGTGGTTAAGAGGTGAAATATTGTCTGATGTTGCTACTGTTTTATTTATACTTCGTAACATCCTTAAGGTTGAAAATTCATAGGTTAAGAGGTAAAATTTCTAAATTGTCCAATTTACGAAATTTCTACATGTTTCCTCTACTCAACCCCCTTCCAGTGAAAATAATCTCGATTCCACACAAAAGAAGAAGAAATGGTGGTCCTATCACGAGAAGTTTTGATGATGAATGTAGGGTCATTGGGGACAAAATCATTGAGAAGGCTTAGGTCCTCATTATTTTGTAACAACTATTTAGAGGTTTCGACATGGGCATGGTTCTAATGGCCATGTTATCGCACAATCTGTACTTGCCTAAAGCCCAAAGCAAGTAGATGCAAGATTGGCATAATAGGGGGTGACCTATCACTGTCACCTTAATAAGAAACCCCTTTCTATTTAGGAGTATATTAATGTACCCCAGGGGAGACATTTGTAACATACAAAATATATATAATATTAAGTGATAATAATCATAAATAATAATAATAATAATAATAATAATAATAAATAGTTATTAATTGTTTAAGGGACGCATCCTTTCATGGATGGTCACCACATGTGCCTTTAGGTTCTCTATATATTTGGCACTCTCATTGTACATCTATTCATCATATATTATATATTTTATCTCATTATTATATTTTTTTTTGTAAGTTAGAAGATACATTAGATCTTGCTAAGCAACAAAAATTTCAACTGTCATGCTATCCCAAGAGGCTGTGGCAGCATCGCCCTGGTGGGAAACTAATGTGCCAGATGGCCATTAAGGTTCAAAGTGTCCATGCAAAACTTAAAAAATTGTAAATAGCATAAACTGTAAAGTACTAGATCTAGGATGCCACGTATAGAGAGAATCCTGTAAGCTAGACTGTCCATGCAGAATTCAAAAAAATGAAAGGAGCAAAAATTGTATAATCCTAGAGCTAAGAAGCCACGCAGGGCGAAAACCTTGTAAATTATACTGTCTCGAAACATAGAAACTTGGGAAACCTGAGCAAGATGAAGTTAACCAGAGTTGGGATCGGGCCTCTGCTTGTTCCTTCGGTTTGCCTAGAGTACCTATGTCTGGAATAATTTGCCGGAGATCCCGTAGAAGAGACATCGAAAGCTCCTCATGACGAATCCGGTCTTCTTCCCTGTTCTGCATCTCTTTGATGGCGCCATTGACGTCCTTAATTGCGTGCTTGATGAAATCCAAAGAGTCCTTCAAAGGTTCTAGCCCAGCGCACCGGGTGCAAGCAAATGAGGGCGGAGGGGGTGGAGGAAAATCAGAGGACGAAGGGGGGTAGTCGGGGGAGGACGAAGAAGAGAGAGGGGCTGACAGAATGGGGGGAGCGGAGGGTGGAGGAGGGCGAAGTGGAGGCTGGTGGGGAGACGGCGGCTCCGGGTTGAGCTTTGGAGCGAAGCCCATGGAATTGCCATGGCTATCAAACCATTCAACTCTACAGGCATAGGGAGAAGAGTCAAGACAAGGGAGGTAATTCTGGAGTAGTGGCCCGTTCGGGAGGGTGGTCCGGAGAGGTGGTGCGAGTTGAGGCATGGGGGAGCTGCGGGGTGGAGGCACGAGCAGAGTCCTGAGGAAAGCTTTGAAGAGACTGCTTGCCACGACCCCTCGAGCCTCTGCCTCTTGCTGTGTACCAGGCCACCCCCCGCTTAGATTTACCTCGAAGGCGAGGCATCAAGAGAGACACCGAAAACCAGAGGTGGAGCTTGAGGCAACTATTGAGCGAAGGAGAGGGTTCGAGCCAGAACCAAGAGCAAATGCGGAATGAAGGATGAGTGCTAGGCGCAGGAGGCCGAGAGCGCCAAGGATGGTGGAACGACGGAGGAAACTCGAACCAGAGGCAAAGAAGTAAACAATCTGAAGGAGGAGGGCTAGGCGCGGGAGGCCGAGAGCTCAAATGAGCCATGACTTTCCAGAGTTCGGGCCTAAAACAACTGAACCGAGCAAGGTGATGGGACTGGCCCTGCAACCAGCCCATTGCATTTACCGATCTCGTGAACTGGAGCGTCAAAGCTTTAAACTGAGCCGAGTGCAATTGAATGCAGGGGTGCGTCGAATGAGGATTTAATTACATGGAGTAAAGGCAGAGGTGAGTGCGGGCTAAGTTGGCGCGAGGTGGCGAGAGTTGTGGCCAGGTGTCCGCTCGATTGGCCATCCACTCGTCGTTTCCAATAGCACCCCATCCGGGGGTTATCTCATTATTTTCTTGTTTAGTATGGATTACAGTTATTTATTCCATTTATGATGGATGTCCGTTGTAAGAACCAGATTGGTTCTTTACATTGATATTAGAGCTTTGTTGTTGATCCTAGCCATTCGCCATACAGGCTTGTAGACTCGTACAAAGAAAAGATTAAGAGTTTCTCTAATTTATCTAGGTCTTTGACCATGAGGGAATTTTTCCATTAAAAAAAAAAAATCATAAAAAAATTACCATTGAAGAAATAATCTTTTAGTTGCAAGAAATTAAAAGTTATTACCAAATATGAAGAAGAAGGCAAAAGAGATAAAGGAAAAAAAAGGGAGAAGAAAAAAGAAAGAAGGAATAAAAAAAGAAAAGATAGTTTAAAAGAAAACGTTCCAAAGAAGAAAAGGAAGAGTAAATTATGATTTTACTGTTGGTGGTTTACAAGCCCATGGTTTTGGTAAACCATTGGCCCATGGTATTTTTCTACCCTATAAAAAAAAGAATTTACAGTGGTAACTTTTTACAACTTTCTATATACACGTGGTGGGGTTGAAGCCAAAGTAAAAAGTCAATGACTTAAGTCTTTTGGAGTAATATTAATTCAATAAAAGTCCGAAGATATTTTAGCAAAATAATAATGTGCCCAATTAACTTATGTAAATGATATTCGTATAGGAAAAGTAAGAAGAGAGGGTATCATATCAAATATTGTTGAGTTAGAGATATCCACAAAAAGATAGGGAGGAAAGTTAAATAATTTAAAAAAAAGAAGTGAAAAGTGTATTTTTTTAAAAGTGGGTTCTTGAAATTCATACATTTATCATTTATTAAAAAAATAAGAAGTGAACTATGACATCTACAAAGAAAACATTTTCGACAAAATGTCCCTATTGCTCAAAAGAGGAAGAGTATGAAAGGGGCCTTTGAATGGAACTAACCCTTGTCCATATTGTAAAAAGCTTTTTACTTTAGTAGAAAATCAAGGTGACATGCATTGGGAAGTGAAAATAAAAGAATTAGAGAACCAACTAATTCATTATCAACAACACAACAAAAATTTACAATTTGAAGTTGGGTTGGAGCAAATGCTAAAAAACCAAGAAAGACAAAAACAAAATCTTGAGGGAAAATTACTAGAAAAAGACAAAGACATTTCTTACTTGAAAACACACAACCAAAAGTTATTGGTACAAATAAATGAGGCAAAAGATAAGAAACAAAGGGATCGGAAATTAGAACAAGCTAATCATGATCTCATTAAGAAATTAACAGAGAAAGATGAAGAGAATTGTCATTTAAAGAACCATAATCAAAGCTTGGTTGAACAAATCAAGAAGTTAAAGAATGAGAAGAAATTATCCGAAAAAGATGAATAAACCTCTCGCTTAAGAATACTTAATCAACAATTGCTTGCACAAATTAAAAGTTTAAAGAACGAAATAACAGAAAATTTGGAATCAAAAAATGAAGACGACAAGTGAGGAAATAAGGAAGAACTTTTACATTTAAGGGGACATAATCAAGACTTACTTACCCAAATTAGAAAGCTAAAGCATGATAAGAAGTCTTTGCAAGAAGAGCTAGATCACAAAGAAACAATGACTAAATCAATTGTAATAGAGAAGCTTCTAGTTCAAAAAATCCAAACCTTAGAGAAAGAAACAAACACTAATCCAATTGAATTACCAGAAACATCAAAAGTTGAAGAAAGATCCAATAAACAATATTCAGAGGAGATTCGGGTGCCTTAGCATCCTCCCAATCACAAGAATCGTTACGACCAACAACAAGGTCAAGAGGAATATAAAAAATGTTCTTCTTACCAACAACTAAACTACAACATTGAAAAAGAACGAAGACAAAATTGACAACTTCTATGGAAGCCTAAAATAAGAAATCCTATTCGAACAATCAATCATCAAACAATTCCAATGAAAGTAGAATTGGGATGGATCACTTCCAAAAAGATGCAACATATTACTTTAGGAATTCGAAGATTATATCGTTTTGTTTTGTCAAGTGTCGCAACTACAAAAACAAAAGATCATGAGAAGTAAGTTCGAGTTAGAACAAGAGATAGGTGCTTCTCTAATCATGCTTTGAGGACAAAACATTTTTAAGGGGAAGGCAATGTGACATACAAAATATATATAATATTAAGTGATAATAATAATAATAATAATAATAAATAGTTATTAATTGTCTAAGGGACGCATCCTTTCATGGATGGTCACCACATGTGCCTTTAGGTTCTCTATATATTTGGCACTTTCATTGTACATCTATTCATCATATATGATATATTTTATCTCATTATTTTCTTGTCCAGTATGGATTACAATTATTTATTCCATTTATGATGGATGTCTGTCGTAAGAACCAGATTGATTCTTTACAACATCCCCGATGACCTGAGGTTTTGAGAAGGCTAAGGCAAGAAAGTTCCCCCCTCTCACAAGTCACTCAGTTTCAAGGGTTCTTTGTATCTTATAGAGATGAAATAAAAAATAAATGAAGTGTACCTGCCCAGAACAAAACAACAAAATAGAAAAGGGGCACTTTCCAAGTACCAAAATGATATTAATGCTTCATAAGACAATGAACTCTTAAGAAATATACTCGCTGATATAAAATTGCAGCAGAACAACAACAATGATAAATTTGTAACAGCCACGATAATTATGCTTCAAAATGCTTGAGAAAAGACTGGAAATAGTAGCTTTAAGTAGGCAAAGTGATATTAGATAGTCACAACAGATTTAACAATGTCTAGCTAGCAGAACATGTCACTTTTAAGGTTAATTTGCTGCTGTTAGATGGCTGTAGCAATCTTTTGCAACAACAACAAGTTGGTTAGTGAATTAGGCTAATCTAAGGTTAGTAGGAGTTAGTGGATGTTCCAAAGAAGATAGTTTGAAAGTGGTTTGATCAATCAATCACTAGTGGTGAATAGACTAGTGCCTTCTAAGGTAATGGAGTCAATGATAGCAACAACAACTCTTAGAGTGAAATAGCAATGATAATACTTAGTCAAAAGAGATGGAGAAAATGAGAGAGGTGTTGGTAACCCAAGGCCTCAAACATCCAAGTCCTAGAGGTAATTGCTAGAAAGTAAGAAAACTTAGGCCCTATAGCGATTTCTCTTTTCCTTAGACAATTTGAGATAAAATATGCAATAGGCAATGAAGTAGGGTTACTAGAGTGCTACAATGGTAGGGCTCTACTATCTACTTCTTAATAAGGTGCTCTTTGAGAAATTTAAACAAGTGGAAAATTATAGAAAAAAAGATAATAACTTATGTCTTTCTCTTAGGGTTTCAAGCAAGCAATTTCATAATATTTGATGTGAAACAAGTAAATTCACCATAAACATTCATTCACAATAAAGAAATGCATATTTTCTACTTACTTCACCAAGAATAATCAAGCTTAAACCCTAGTTGAAGATCCTCCACCATGAAAATAGCCAAGAAACACCAAAAAATAGCCTCCTCCAAGAAGTGCGCCTAAAATTTCAGCCAATAACCCTAAAGTGGGCGCAAATTTCAGACTTCACCACTTGTGTGATGAGTGGTGATGATAAAAATGAGAGTTTTTCTCTCTTATTTATACAGTGTCAATGACCTTTAATTAAAATTAGGTCATAAAAAGGTTGACATGGCCAAATTACATTAAAATCCAGTTTTTTATATAAATGACAACAATTAAACCCTAATTTCATCTTCAAGGGTGATGTCATGCCCTTCTAGGGTGACGTTATGCCCCCAAGGTGGAACGCTAGGCCTCAAATGAAAAACGTTTGGCCTCTAAAGGCCCTAAATGTTGCCACACGTGCTAACTAGCACCAAAATTCCCTCATAAATGCAAACCTTGACTGGATGACGTCTAGGGTCAAAATAGTGACGTTAGGGATCTCAAGGGTCAACGTCCTAGAGGAAAGGCAAAATCCCTCCTGGGTCTAGGTTTGCCGAAGTGTCCTTGGTGCAACGCCCTTCCTTCTTCCTGGTGCCAGCCTTTGGTTTCTCTTTCCCCCTGGTGGGGTCACAACATCCATTTGTTGGGCTTTCAACCCTATGGAGGTCCGACCTAATTATTTCCCCATATGTATTTGTCCACTGGGCAAAGTCTTGCAGCAACCACAAGTATGCCCTCCATGGGCTCATAAGTCACAGGGATCATAGCAATGTCAATCACATCTAATAATCAAATTACCCAAACATGTGCATCAAACCCCCCTTTACCCAGACAAATGCTCAAAGACGTTATATAGTTTAACAAGTCAGGTTTGGAGAAGGTCTCATGATGTCCTATTGGGCTAATTCTCCTTAAGTTTGCGGTGTTTCCCAGATGAGAAGGAATCTAAGGTCATGTAAGTGTGTGAAATGGTGTAGGGGAAGTGTTTGGGCAGAGGGTGCAATGATAACAGGGAAATGTAGGTCTTGCCTGTGGGTGCCTCTGTAGAAGGCGAGCTGCACCTCATCATGGATGCCATGGTTTCCTAGCCCATTCAATGCCTTATATTCTTAGTCTTATTGCTTTTGGTCTTTTTCTTTTCAAGGGAAAAGCTGGGGGACACTGTCCTGGCATGGTGACCGGAGGTGACAGTGTTACCCACAAGCATTTCACGGAAATGAGAAGGTTGGCTCGTGATGAGACCCCTTTCTCTTGGCTATGCCACCAAGAGCCACTACCCTGGTTTGGTGACCAGATAGATGGTAGTGTCATACCGCTACATGCCCATGGACCTAATAGGCCGACTCATGATGAGACCTCCCATCCACCAACTAGTACCTTGAGTTTTGTTTCATCTTACGGGTCCCCTTTTCTTATTGAGAAGCCTTTTATTGCTTTCTTGGGAATCCTTGGGCGAAGCATCTCAAAGGTTTCATTTTGGCTTTTAACTCTTGCTAGCTACTTTTACCCTCGAAGCCTTTAGGCCCTTCTTCCCACAAGGCAAGGTACAACCCCCTAGCGTGGCAAACCCAATGCTCGAACCAAGGTAGGGGAAGATGAGAGGAATAATGATGGAAAGTGGTAAGTATGGAGGGAATGGACGATGACCTTTCATACCTAGTGGAAAAACTCGGCAACGACAAAAAATCGGCAAGGGTCCTGAAAATATCGGCTCGACAAAAATCGGCGAAAAAATCGGCAAAAATCGGAAAAACTCGGCAAACATTAAAAAATACATAATTTATTCATTTTTTTTCAAAATTTTAAACATTTTTCAATATATAAAGCAACAACAACATCATATAAACAGATAGGCACATAAATACGGAGAAAGAACCGATATATATTATATAGTGGATGCCAAACAAAAACCGATACATCAAAGTCATTACTGAAAGTCTGAAATCAATACAAAATGACATCAATGATCACATATATAAAGGTATATGTCCCAAAACTAGCAACTAGCTATATGGTATCAAATTATCAATGCCCTCTCCCCCTTTTACGGGATAAAATCAGGGGCTGTTTGCCAGGCCTTGAACTAGAGGCAGAAG
>JZKD02S0352072.1:0-18955 GCA_000966675.3 Picea glauca
AAAAACCTAACCCTAGGAGATGAAGCGCCAAAAGTCATGTGGGCCCCGTTTGGGTAAGTTAGTACACCAACTTCCCGGGGTCGTAACTTTTGCATACGATCTCTGTTTTAGGCGTATGATAGCTTGTTGGAAAGGTATCTTCGAGGAGAATAATTTTGGGGGATCAATAATGCCTTCAACCATCATTGAAAACCTCTATCTTGAAAAACCTTCATTTGGGCCCTCAAAATGGCCCCGGAAGTTAAAAACTGCTAAAAATAGTAAATTGTCAAATTTGCCAGAAAACTGTTTTGAGCCAGTCAGAAAAGGTGGGTGGCCACCAATATCCACCTGGATCAAACTATGTTTAGAATATTTTTTATAAGTAGAGATCAATTGTATATCATTTGAATCATAGCTCTCCCATTGTGAGAAGACTCCTAGCTGAAATTTGTGCCCTCTTTGGGAAATATCTCTCTGTTGTTCTCTTGTTATGGTTTCTTTATGATATTAATGGAAGAAGTAGTGCACTACCTTTCTTGGAGATTTTCTCTTGCATGTGTGGTGGATTAATCTTGGTAAAAGGAGGTCTATCTGGTCATTGCTTGGACTAGGTAAGGATTTTATCTTGTTTTTGCTTCATTGCTTGGTTACAAGTTTGATTTTCTATACTTTTGGGGGAGTATAAGGGTTTACAACCCCACCATATCCATCATTTTTTTCTTGGAATAATTTGTCGCATAAGGTTTTACTAGGAGAAGTAAAAAGGTTTACACCCTCCTAGTACTGCCTAGTTAGCCTTGCTTTCCTTGGGGAGTAAAAGGGTTTACACCCCCAAGGAGATATAATTGCTAGATTACTCTTTATTTGAATCCATAACCCAATAAATAAGGGCACTAATCTAATTTCATTGGAGAAATAAAATCTTGCATTGGTTAACGTGAAAAATTGGGATTTTGAGATTGTCTAAATTTGAATCAATTCTATATTTTATTTTCTTGGTTTAGCCACTAGGGTGTCTCATTTTGCTAAGTGATTATTTATGTTGTTATAAATTTTAATCTAAATCCATTAGGTATGCAGAAACCCTAATAAAAATATCTCAATTACTCACAAACCAACTGTCAAAAGTTGTTGAAAGTTTACCCCTATCCTCTAATAATCTCAACACACTTTTTGGGTGCATTGTTGGAAAGTTTTGGTGGTTGATTTCCTTGATGTAAAAACTTTTTTTCTACAGCCATAAGGATGATAATTATCTCTACAAAACTTGTTTATGACAACGTTATCTTGTTGCTAAACTCTCACACATTATTACTTGAGTTGAACTAGTCATTCCTAGCTAATCTCTTGCATCTTTAACTAGACTTTTAACAACTTTTTTGCAGCTCTTATTTCTCTTTGTTGCTGATATATATTATTATGTATTGTTGCAATTAGGGATATGAATATTAACTTGCTTTTCCAACATATTATTGTGATTGTATATTTGTTTTCCTTGTGTCTCGGGCAGGTACAATCACTTCTTGGCAGGTCTTCTATATTGTGTTACATATTCCACCATCTATGAGACTCTTTGAAGCCTATTTTAACTTCCATAATTGACCTATAGGGGGATAATTCATCATATCTTCATATTCCATCTCATTTACCCTAGGGTCACTGAGATTCCCCCCTTGAGGTGATTACTTCATCTCTAAAGTGACGGGAATACCTATCTAAGGTGACAATGGGTAGGTGTTCTCTTAGTTGTCACCATTTTGTGGCTTAGGTTGAGATTTTCCCAACCTACAACTTGTGCGATAACATGGCCAATTCCTAATAATGTCACTAAATTTAGGAGATTTATTGGGGTAGCGCATTACCTATGGAAGTTCATAGTGTCCTTTTCAACGATAGTTGCACCACTCCACGCCATAACAACCAGTGGTAAGAGTTTCTAGTGGGGAAAGAATCAATAGAAATATTTCAATGAGATAAAACAAAAGATTAGTCAAGCACCAATTCTCGCATTGCCTAACTTGCATAAACCTTTCAAAGTGGAGATGGATTTGAGTGGGTATGATATGATAGAAATTTGATGCAAAGAGGTAAGTCAGTATGATATCATTTCGAGATGTTTCAAGGGGGGGTTTTAAACTACCCTACATATGATAAGGAACTCTATGCCCTGGTTCAAGTTGTTAAGAAGTGGAAGCACTATTTGATGGGAAAGGAAACCATTATCCACACTGATCATCAACCACTGTAGTATTTGCAGGTCCATAGTAAGCTTCAACAAACTAGATATTACAAGTGTATGGGTTTTTTGCAACAATTTTATCCAGTCATCAAATATAAGAAGAGAAACACTAATAAGTTGAAAAACATGTTTTCAAATCCATACACATGCAATATCATAGCCTTGGGAACTCTTATGCACATGGAGTCTTTTACCCACGATGCATACACAGATGCATACATAGAAGATGAGGACTTTAAAAGGTGTTTTAGTATATACAAGGACAAATTCATGTAGAAAAAGGTGACAGTAAGGCTGACTATCATCTCCATAATGGGTTGCTCTACAAGATAAACAAGATTTGTGTTCCTAAAGATGAAATATTGCAGCGTATCAGAGAGGCTCATACCTCCAAGGTTGCAGGACATTTTGGTGTTGGGAAGATAGTTTCCAACTTACAAAGATATGTGTATTGGCCTAGAATGCAAGAAGATATAGTTCAATATATTAGATGATGTATACTTTGTTGTATGATCAAACCCAGTAATAGAAATCAAGGTTTGTACCATCCCTTATCTATACCCACTCGACTTTGGGAAAGAATTTCCATGGATTTTGTGTGTGGTTTTCCAACAACTGCGAAGGGACATGACTATTTGTTTGTGGTAGTCGACAGGCTTAGGAAAATGTGCATTCTCATGCCTTGTAAAAGGACCATCAAAGGAAAAAAAGCAGCAAACATATTCTTTGAATAGGTTTGGGTGCACTTTGGGATACCAAGGAGCATTGTTCATATAGGGATACCAAAATTTCCAGTTCCTTTTAGACTACACTTTGGGAAAAGATGAACACTAATTTGAAGATATATACAACATTCCATCCACAAACAGAGGGACATACATAAGTATTTAATAGGGATTTGGTTCAACTTTTGACGGGTTACAATCAAAAGCATTTGAAGACCTGGGATGGAAATTTGATTTACATTCAACACTCTTATAATAGAGTAGTCCATACTTCTATCGATAAGTCTCCTTCTGAAACTTGCCTTGGGTATTTTCTGCCTTCGACCTTGGATGTTGTTTATGGAAAAAAAGGAGGAGTGAGAGAAGATGTCACAGGAGAAGCGTTGAAAGCAAATTTGTTGAAAAAATTAAGCAGATCAATTTGCAAGTACAATAGACATTGAAGAAATCACAAGAAAAATACAAGGTTGACATGATCAGTATATAATTGAAAAATCATTCAAAGTGGGAGAAAGAATTTGGTTATAGCTAAACAAGGAAAGACTAAAGGGTCTTGGTAAGAAGATCAAGGCTTTTTTCTATGGTCTTTTTGAGGTATTAGAGAAGGTGGGTGATAACATTTACAGACTCATTATACCCCCATACATTTGCATTTACTTAGTAATAAATATGGAGAATCTAAACTCTATGAGCCTTCCATGTTGGATAAGGAAATTGAGGAGAAATTCCTACCTACCATAGAGGAATTAACACAAAAAGATTAAGCAAAGTTGCCAAAAGATATAGTTTTGTAGAAGAAGTCCAGAACTACCAGACAGGGGTAGCATGACCTTTGGCATTGGGTTGAAAGGAAAACTTATGGGAAAGGTGTAATGTACCCAACCACCCACAGGCTAGGAACACTACTTCAAAATTCCCTTCAAAATTGATTTCGAATTTTGATAACATTTAATTAATAAATAAGCATGAAATGATCACATGCAATAATCAATATTCATGCTACAACATAAAAGAAATGAACAATATGACATGCACACCAATAACCAACAATCATGCATTTTATAAATATGGATCTCAATGATAATAATTAATACACAATGGAAATAATCATACAAGCATATAAACACATGACGGGAACACTTATATTTCACCAACTAGTTGCAGACCAAGGACATTCCACCCAACCATAGACGGTGTCATTCCAAATATCAATCGCAGGTCACCCTCGAGCCAGTGCTATGAATCCACAAGGATGGGTTCCTAGACGACACTCAACTTCCCAAACCAGTCAACACTCAAGCTCTCACAGGTTTCTCAACACAAATAAATCCAAATTACACCATATCTCTTCTCTCCATCCCGCACCACCCAATGACAGTGAAACCCCCTTCATTGCCACGCAGTTCCTCAGGTTTTCCACTTCTTTCCAGGGACCTAATGCATCTGGTCAAGAATCTCAATGTTGGAACTCTCAGGATTCACAGTTGTGAATAAAATTTTGTACATGCCAGTGCATCTTAGGCCTACATGCACCAATTCATGGATGTAATACACTAGCAATTACTACAACCAACAAACAAAGACTCATTTCCCAAAAAATCATTTTTCTCTCCCCAGTCAAATCAAGAATGAATGAGGAATAATGAAATGAGAAAAAGTGAATGAAGAGTGACAAGAGTGACAATGAATGCACAACCCTCAAACATCCCACAATAAGTGTTTTTATATTTACTTGAAAATCAAGAACCACATGGCATTCCCCCAAAAAGCTCATGTAACTACTATTCTCAATTAAAACCAAAATGGGTAGATAAAATATAAAATAAACACTTATCCCCATTAGCCCCCTTTCTTGTGGAATCATAGCCCCTTATAACTCTTGTCCTTGTCTGTCTTGCATCCAATGATGCATTTTATTATATAATGATCAAGTATTATATTTCCTAAAAACTTTGTCCTTTCATCAAATAAATAAAATAAATTAGTAATATGGGGATTCAAAAATGGGGCATTGCATTCTCCTCCCCCTTATTTTGGGACTATCCTCAGTGCATATAAAAAATAGAAATCAAAATTCTTCAAAAAAGCGTGGGTACTCTGCCTTCATGACATCTTCATTCTCCTAAGTAGCATCTTTAGGACCATAGCAGGTGTTATCACCGAGTGATTTCTCCCATATGTGAGAGGAGAGTTACAAAGGGAACATACAAACCACTTTAGACCAGGAAGCTAGCCCTTCCAAACTCAGAGGGGAATCCCTCATGAACAACTCAATCAAAAGTGAGAGGCTGTTTATTAAGCACAGTGACTAGAAAAATATGTAAATAAAAATGTTTAAATATTTTGGTGGCAGGGCTGAGAAAGAACCTATTGGGCAAATGGATTTAGATTTGAATCTTAAAGACTTATAGCTAATACTTGGTTGAATTATTTCTGACAACTCTCAGGAAATACAAGTGATAAGGAATGACACTTGATATGAAAGGAAATCCCACTACACAATAAGCATTTGAAAGCAATTAATTTCTAATGTAGTTTTAGAATAATATAAACAAAGGTTGACTATTGAAAGCAAAGCACCCAAATGAGGTGAATTCTGAAATCATAAATAATTAAACATAACATAAGTATAGTCTATATGAAAGAAGCATCAATCAAGGTGAATCCCTTCCATTACTCTTAGATTATACTTGGAGGAAACACACAGTCATGGAGAATGAAATAACACACTGAGCATACATACTTTCATGAATCTCGGGTGATGAAAAAGAGAAAGTATTCACTTCAAAAAGATAAACAAATCCCATCACAGTCAAAAGATTTTTCCCCAAAAAGGTCCAATCAATGAAATATATAGAACTATAGGTCCTTTCCAGCTCACAATTTCGAACACCAACCCCTTTCCCAAAATAGAAACAATTACAAATAGAAAATGACATGTTTTAATTGATTTCCTACTTTTCATGAGGATAAATTATGAAAAATAGGCTTCAAAATGCCACCTGTAATTCTCAAACCGTAATATTTTTGTAAAATATGAGAGTGGTTTTTGTATATAATCTCTTTTTGAAGAAAAACCTCTATTGGTTTCTTGAAATTCATCTCCATCTGGCCGGAATATGTGTCGCAAAAACATGTCTCAAATAGGAAATCATGAAAACTGAAAACTAGGGCTCAAATATTCCTTCGAATATCCCAATTCGTGACACCTGTGTGAAAAATGAACAAGGTTAATGTTCTTGGGTCTGTGCTTGACAATAAATTCCTTTTAATTTTTAAAATTCATCCTGGTTCACCCGAAAATCATCCTGGAAGTCAACTGATAAAAAATACCAGTTCACAGTGCCGACGCTGTGAAATTTCCTGTAGCAACCTATTTTATTTTTTTAAAGCTTCAATACCTCAAAACTTATGTTAGGAGTCCATACATGCTTCAAAACTCCATTATCTTGATATATAATTGTTTAAGGCTGAATTTGAAAGGATGCAAAAGATGAAAGTTTCAGCAGTCCTAGAACAGAGTGTTTGCATCACAGTTCGCAATGCCAATATGAAAACCAACGAAAACCCCTTTCTCAACCCTAAAACATGATGAACACTCTCATGGAGTACCAGGTGGATCTAGGCTTGATGCTGACATCTTTGAATTAGCACAGAGGTTTTTTCAAGCTATCCAACTTCCAACTCTCTCCTTTAGCCAGTTCGCAGTGCCTAATTCAAACAAGATTATGCATGCTTCGAGGATACTGTTAGGATGTCCAAAGACATGATCCCTAAAAATTTATTAAAAATAGTCTCTGAAAACAATGAAATCCCTTAGCATGACAAAAAGGTAATGATGGCAATGAATGAATATTGCGTTATTGGACTCATATGCAGGATCAAGTATTCGTACTTCATAAAAAATGTTTGAAACTTGGTGCTTGAGGAAGATGGCACTGCCGAATCTCCTAATTCACCAGTGCTGCAAAATAGACCATAATATCGTAAAAATAACCAAATTTTCTAGTGCCAATTCATGTGCTAACATAGGATCCATGGGGGATAAAGACCTCCCTGTGAGGCTCTAAGAACTCTTGCAGTTTCAATGCCTTTACCATTGGGCTATACCAAATCTCTGAAATCAACAACCTTCAACCTGTGTCCATTGAAAAACCCAAATTTGTACACCGCTCTCAACTGAAATCTGGAAACTATTGCTGGAAATGAAAACTACAAATTGCTAAAAGAAATGCTTGTAGTACCGAGCTTATTCACACTCCTACCTACCCTACTTTACCGAACACAAGAGATCAATCAAGTGATGCAAAAGTGCCAATAAAGCTAATCAATTAGTTGCTCAAACAATTGGAATCCCTCACTATGCTTCAACAAGATGAATACCATAAGATATAATAGTAAATGTAACTGATAATACATCTTATCTCCACAGTAAAAAGACAGCTGAAAATTCAAGTTGAAAAATCCCTCCATGTAGTCAGCTACAGGATCAAAGAAGACATTATATGTTTGTTGATCATGCGTGTAGTCTACAATTTGATTTCCATGGTTATATAGTTCATGTGTGTTCTTTTCTTCAACATATGATTTCAACTGTGAGTTGTCAAACTCATAATAAAAACGAAACATTCCCCTTTCTGTTTTTTTTGAAAAAGGTCTACAAAAGACTAATTCTTATCTTGGAAAATGTAGGACTGTATTTGGGCCTCTAAAACCTGAATATCCTTCCCGAGTTTATCAACAAATGATTCTAAAAAGTGGAATATGTATTTAGAACTACATTTACATGGCCTCAAGTATGAAGACAAAAATGAAGGAAATCCCTCATCTACTTCATCATCTGTATACATATCATTCCATTCTTTAAAACATTGAATGGAAATAGAATCTGCCACTAACTCTGGTTTTTCCATCCATGTTTGCAAGAAAATAACCCAAAAAACTTGATATAGACCTTATGGATTTAGGGGGTAAACTAACATCCCAACTTCTACACTTCCCTTGGAGCGAATCATAAAACAATATGATGAAGACATCTTCATGCTTGACTTTAAGAAGCTCAGTAAAATCCTAGAAATTTGATATATTCTTTAAAGCCAAGCCTAAATCCCCTCCATTAAATTTAGGACCATTGCTTAAAGAATATGCATCCTTGGGTAAAGGATTAGGAAAACCATAAAAATCTGAAAAATTCAAGCATGCATACCTCGAAATGATAGTATCATCTTTTGAGTTCTTCATAAGCCCAATGGAGTCATTAGTGAACGCCTCAAGCAATGAATCTTTCTAACAGTGGAGTCGCCATGAAACTTTGTTTTCTGATTTAGCTGACAGTGGAGCCGCCAAGGTGAATGATACACAACTGCTTATGTCTGATTATTGTTCACCTTCAACAATCAGATCTAAACTTTGTCGTTTGCACCAAGGAAAAAAAAATTGGCTTTTGTTTCCCTGGCAACAACGCCAAGATGTTATCACCTGGTAATTTCTCCTAGCTATGAGAGGAGAATTACAAAGGGAACATACAAACCACTTTAGATCAGGAAGCTAGCCCTTCCAAACTCAGAGGGGGATCCCTCATGAACAACTCAATCAAAAGTGAGAGGTTGTTTATTAAGCATAGTGACTAGATCAATATGTAAATAAAAATGTTTAAATATTTTGGTGGTAGGGCTGAGAAATAACCTATTGGGGAAATGGAGTCAGATTTGAATCTTAAAGACTTATAGCTAATACTTGGTTGAATTTCTTCTGACAACTCTGAGGCAATACAAGTACTATGTTCAACAAATAAAGATAATGAATGACAATGGATATGAAAGGCAAGCCCACTACACAAGAAGCATTTGAAACCAATGAATTTCTAATGTGGTTTTAGAAGAATATAAACAAAGGTTGACTATTGAAAGCAAAGTACCTGTAGAAATTATGAGCAACATAAAAACAAATAATAACACACAAAAATAATCATAAGAACACAAATATACACACGAAATTCACATATTCATTAATGTACAAAATAATGATACATCTCTCTTACACACAATACATTCGTGAGGCCTCATAATATAGCATTGAGGTTCTCATAATGAGATGTCCAATATAGCATAAAAATCTCTACAACTATCTCCAAGAATATCTCCACCCCTAACTTCACTCATTGTCCTCATCTTTGATCATACNTCTCACACATTATTACTTGAGTTGAACTAGTCATTCCTAGCTAATCTCTTGCATCTTTAACTAGACTTTTAACAACTTTTTTGCAGCTCTTATTTCTCTTTGTTGCTGATATATATTATTATGTATTGTTGCAATTAGGGATATGAATATTAACTTGCTTTTCCAACATATTATTGTGATTGTATATTTGTTTTCCTTGTGTCTCGGGCAGGTACAATCACTTCTTGGCAGGTCTTCTATATTGTGTTACATATTCCACCATCTATGAGACTCTTTGAAGCCTATTTTAACTTCCATAATTGACCTATAGGGGGATAATTCATCATATCTTCATATTCCATCTCATTTACCCTAGGGTCACTGAGATTCCCCCCTTGAGGTGATTACTTCATCTCTAAAGTGACGGGAATACCTATCTAAGGTGACAATGGGTAGGTGTTCTCTTAGTTGTCACCATTTTGTGGCTTAGGTTGAGATTTTCCCAACCTACAACTTGTGCGATAACATGGCCAATTCCTAATAATGTCACTAAATTTAGGAGATTTATTGGGGTAGCGCATTACCTATGGAAGTTCATAGTGTCCTTTTCAACGATAGTTGCACCACTCCACGCCATAACAACCAGTGGTAAGAGTTTCTAGTGGGGAAAGAATCAATAGAAATATTTCAATGAGATAAAACAAAAGATTAGTCAAGCACCAATTCTCGCATTGCCTAACTTGCATAAACCTTTCAAAGTGGAGATGGATTTGAGTGGGTATGATATGATAGAAATTTGATGCAAAGAGGTAAGTCAGTATGATATCATTTCGAGATGTTTCAAGGGGGGGTTTTAAACTACCCTACATATGATAAGGAACTCTATGCCCTGGTTCAAGTTGTTAAGAAGTGGAAGCACTATTTGATGGGAAAGGAAACCATTATCCACACTGATCATCAACCACTGTAGTATTTGCAGGTCCATAGTAAGCTTCAACAAACTAGATATTACAAGTGTATGGGTTTTTTGCAACAATTTTATCCAGTCATCAAATATAAGAAGAGAAACACTAATAAGTTGAAAAACATGTTTTCAAATCCATACACATGCAATATCATAGCCTTGGGAACTCTTATGCACATGGAGTCTTTTACCCACGATGCATACACAGATGCATACATAGAAGATGAGGACTTTAAAAGGTGTTTTAGTATATACAAGGACAAATTCATGTAGAAAAAGGTGACAGTAAGGCTGACTATCATCTCCATAATGGGTTGCTCTACAAGATAAACAAGATTTGTGTTCCTAAAGATGAAATATTGCAGCGTATCAGAGAGGCTCATACCTCCAAGGTTGCAGGACATTTTGGTGTTGGGAAGATAGTTTCCAACTTACAAAGATATGTGTATTGGCCTAGAATGCAAGAAGATATAGTTCAATATATTAGATGATGTATACTTTGTTGTATGATCAAACCCAGTAATAGAAATCAAGGTTTGTACCATCCCTTATCTATACCCACTCGACTTTGGGAAAGAATTTCCATGGATTTTGTGTGTGGTTTTCCAACAACTGCGAAGGGACATGACTATTTGTTTGTGGTAGTCGACAGGCTTAGGAAAATGTGCATTCTCATGCCTTGTAAAAGGACCATCAAAGGAAAAAAAGCAGCAAACATATTCTTTGAATAGGTTTGGGTGCACTTTGGGATACCAAGGAGCATTGTTCATATAGGGATACCAAAATTTCCAGTTCCTTTTAGACTACACTTTGGGAAAAGATGAACACTAATTTGAAGATATATACAACATTCCATCCACAAACAGAGGGACATACATAAGTATTTAATAGGGATTTGGTTCAACTTTTGACGGGTTACAATCAAAAGCATTTGAAGACCTGGGATGGAAATTTGATTTACATTCAACACTCTTATAATAGAGTAGTCCATACTTCTATCGATAAGTCTCCTTCTGAAACTTGCCTTGGGTATTTTCTGCCTTCGACCTTGGATGTTGTTTATGGAAAAAAAGGAGGAGTGAGAGAAGATGTCACAGGAGAAGCGTTGAAAGCAAATTTGTTGAAAAAATTAAGCAGATCAATTTGCAAGTACAATAGACATTGAAGAAATCACAAGAAAAATACAAGGTTGACATGATCAGTATATAATTGAAAAATCATTCAAAGTGGGAGAAAGAATTTGGTTATAGCTAAACAAGGAAAGACTAAAGGGTCTTGGTAAGAAGATCAAGGCTTTTTTCTATGGTCTTTTTGAGGTATTAGAGAAGGTGGGTGATAACATTTACAGACTCATTATACCCCCATACATTTGCATTTACTTAGTAATAAATATGGAGAATCTAAACTCTATGAGCCTTCCATGTTGGATAAGGAAATTGAGGAGAAATTCCTACCTACCATAGAGGAATTAACACAAAAAGATTAAGCAAAGTTGCCAAAAGATATAGTTTTGTAGAAGAAGTCCAGAACTACCAGACAGGGGTAGCATGACCTTTGGCATTGGGTTGAAAGGAAAACTTATGGGAAAGGTGTAATGTACCCAACCACCCACAGGCTAGGAACACTACTTCAAAATTCCCTTCAAAATTGATTTCGAATTTTGATAACATTTAATTAATAAATAAGCATGAAATGATCACATGCAATAATCAATATTCATGCTACAACATAAAAGAAATGAACAATATGACATGCACACCAATAACCAACAATCATGCATTTTATAAATATGGATCTCAATGATAATAATTAATACACAATGGAAATAATCATACAAGCATATAAACACATGACGGGGAGCACTTATATTTCACCAACTAGTTGCAGACCAAGGACATTCCACCCAACCATAGATGATGTCATTCCAAATATCAATCACGGGTCACCCTCGAGCCAGTGCTATGAATCCACAAGGATGGGTTCCTAGACGACACTCAACTTCCCAAACCAGTCAACACTCAAGCTCTCACAGGTTTCTCAACATAAATAAATCCAAAGTACACCATATCTCTACTATCCATCCTGCACCACCCAAAGACAGTGAAACCCCCTTCATTTCCATGCAGTTCCTCAGGTTTTCCACTTCTTTCCAGGGATCTAGTGCATCTGGTCAAGAATCTCAATGTTGGAACTCTCAGGATTCACAGTTGTGAATAAAATTTAGTACATGCCAGTGCATCTTAGGCCTACATGCACCAATTCATGGATGTAATACACTAGCAATTACTACAACCAACAAACAAAGACTCATTTCCCAACAATTCATTTTTCTCTCCCCAGTCAGATCAAGAATGAATGAGGAATAATGAAATAAGAAAAAGTGAATGAAGAGTGACAAGAGTGACAATGAATGCACAACCCTCAAACATCCCACAATAAGTGTTTTTATATTTACTTGAAAATCAAGAACCACATGGCATTCCCCCAAGAAGCTCATGTAACTACTATTCTCAATTAAAACCAAAATGGGTAGATAAAATATAAAATAAACACTTATCCCCATTAGCCCCCTTTCTTGTGGAATCATAGCCCCTTATAACTCTTGTCCTTGTCTGTCTTGCATCCAATGATGCATTTTATTATATAATGATCAAGTATTATATTTCCTAAAAACTTTGTCCTTTCATCAAATAAATAAAATAAATTAGTAATATGGGGATTCAAAAATGGGGCATTGCATTCTCCTCCCCCTTATTTTGGGACTATCCTCAGTGCATATAAAAAATAGAAATCAAAATTCTTCAAAAAAGCGTGGGTACTCTGCCTTCATGACATCTTCATTCTCCTAAGTAGCATCTTTAGGACCATAGCAGGTGTTATCACCGAGTGATTTCTCCCATATGTGAGAGGAGAGTTACAAAGGGAACATACAAACCACTTTAGACCAGGAAGCTAGCCCTTCCAAACTCAGAGGGGAATCCCTCATGAACAACTCAATCAAAAGTGAGAGGCTGTTTATTAAGCACAGTGACTAGAAAAATATGTAAATAAAAATGTTTAAATATTTTGGTGGCAGGGCTGAGAAAGAACCTATTGGGCAAATGGATTTAGATTTGAATCTTAAAGACTTATAGCTAATACTTGGTTGAATTATTTCTGACAACTCTCAGGAAATACAAGTGATAAGGAATGACACTTGATATGAAAGGAAATCCCACTACACAATAAGCATTTGAAAGCAATTAATTTCTAATGTAGTTTTAGAATAATATAAACAAAGGTTGACTATTGAAAGCAAAGCACCCAAATGAGGTGAATTCTGAAATCATAAATAATTAAACATAACATAAGTATAGTCTATATGAAAGAAGCATCAATCAAGGTGAATCCCTTCCATTACTCTTAGATTATACTTGGAGGAAACACACAGTCATGGAGAATGAAATAACACACTGAGCATACATACTTTCATGAATCTCGGGTGATGAAAAAGAGAAAGTATTCACTTCAAAAAGATAAACAAATCCCATCACAGTCAAAAGATTTTTCCCCAAAAAGGTCCAATCAATGAAATATATAGAACTATAGGTCCTTTCCAGCTCACAATTTCGAACACCAACCCCTTTCCCAAAATAGAAACAATTACAAATAGAAAATGACATGTTTTAATTGATTTCCTACTTTTCATGAGGATAAATTATGAAAAATAGGCTTCAAAATGCCACCTGTAATTCTCAAACCGTAATATTTTTGTAAAATATGAGAGTGGTTTTTGTATATAATCTCTTTTTGAAGAAAAACCTCTATTGGTTTCTTGAAATTCATCTCCATCTGGCCGGAATATGTGTCGCAAAAACATGTCTCAAATAGGAAATCATGAAAACTGAAAACTAGGGCTCAAATATTCCTTCGAATATCCCAATTCGTGACACCTGTGTGAAAAATGAACAAGGTTAATGTTCTTGGGTCTGTGCTTGACAATAAATTCCTTTTAATTTTTAAAATTCATCCTGGTTCACCCGAAAATCATCCTGGAAGTCAACTGATAAAAAATACCAGTTCACAGTGCCGACGCTGTGAAATTTCCTGTAGCAACCTATTTTATTTTTTTAAAGCTTCAATACCTCAAAACTTATGTTAGGAGTCCATACATGCTTCAAAACTCCATTATCTTGATATATAATTGTTTAAGGCTGAATTTGAAAGGATGCAAAAGATGAAAGTTTCAGCAGTCCTAGAACAGAGTGTTTGCATCACAGTTCGCAATGCCAATATGAAAACCAACGAAAACCCCTTTCTCAACCCTAAAACATGATGAACACTCTCATGGAGTACCAGGTGGATCTAGGCTTGATGCTGACATCTTTGAATTAGCACAGAGGTTTTTTCAAGCTATCCAACTTCCAACTCTCTCCTTTAGCCAGTTCGCAGTGCCTAATTCAAACAAGATTATGCATGCTTCGAGGATACTGTTAGGATGTCCAAAGACATGATCCCTAAAAATTTATTAAAAATAGTCTCTGAAAACAATGAAATCCCTTAGCATGACAAAAAGGTAATGATGGCAATGAATGAATATTGCGTTATTGGACTCATATGCAGGATCAAGTATTCGTACTTCATAAAAAATGTTTGAAACTTGGTGCTTGAGGAAGATGGCACTGCCGAATCTCCTAATTCACCAGTGCTGCAAAATAGACCATAATATCGTAAAAATAACCAAATTTTCTAGTGCCAATTCATGTGCTAACATAGGATCCATGGGGGATAAAGACCTCCCTGTGAGGCTCTAAGAACTCTTGCAGTTTCAATGCCTTTACCATTGGGCTATACCAAATCTCTGAAATCAACAACCTTCAACCTGTGTCCATTGAAAAACCCAAATTTGTACACCGCTCTCAACTGAAATCTGGAAACTATTGCTGGAAATGAAAACTACAAATTGCTAAAAGAAATGCTTGTAGTACCGAGCTTATTCACACTCCTACCTACCCTACTTTACCGAACACAAGAGATCAATCAAGTGATGCAAAAGTGCCAATAAAGCTAATCAATTAGTTGCTCAAACAATTGGAATCCCTCACTATGCTTCAACAAGATGAATACCATAAGATATAATAGTAAATGTAACTGATAATACATCTTATCTCCACAGTAAAAAGACAGCTGAAAATTCAAGTTGAAAAATCCCTCCATGTAGTCAGCTACAGGATCAAAGAAGACATTATATGTTTGTTGATCATGCGTGTAGTCTACAATTTGATTTCCATGGTTATATAGTTCATGTGTGTTCTTTTCTTCAACATATGATTTCAACTGTGAGTTGTCAAACTCATAATAAAAACGAAACATTCCCCTTTCTGTTTTTTTTGAAAAAGGTCTACAAAAGACTAATTCTTATCTTGGAAAATGTAGGACTGTATTTGGGCCTCTAAAACCTGAATATCCTTCCCGAGTTTATCAACAAATGATTCTAAAAAGTGGAATATGTATTTAGAACTACATTTACATGGCCTCAAGTATGAAGACAAAAATGAAGGAAATCCCTCATCTACTTCATCATCTGTATACATATCATTCCATTCTTTAAAACATTGAATGGAAATAGAATCTGCCACTAACTCTGGTTTTTCCATCCATGTTTGCAAGAAAATAACCCAAAAAACTTGATATAGACCTTATGGATTTAGGGGGTAAACTAACATCCCAACTTCTACACTTCCCTTGGAGCGAATCATAAAACAATATGATGAAGACATCTTCATGCTTGACTTTAAGAAGCTCAGTAAAATCCTAGAAATTTGATATATTCTTTAAAGCCAAGCCTAAATCCCCTCCATTAAATTTAGGACCATTGCTTAAAGAATATGCATCCTTGGGTAAAGGATTAGGAAAACCATAAAAATCTGAAAAATTCAAGCATGCATACCTCGAAATGATAGTATCATCTTTTGAGTTCTTCATAAGCCCAATGGAGTCATTAGTGAACGCCTCAAGCAATGAATCTTTCTAACAGTGGAGTCGCCATGAAACTTTGTTTTCTGATTTAGCTGACAGTGGAGCCGCCAAGGTGAATGATACACAACTGCTTATGTCTGATTATTGTTCACCTTCAACAATCAGATCTAAACTTTGTCGTTTGCACCAAGGAAAAAAAAATTGGCTTTTGTTTCCCTGGCAACAACGCCAAGATGTTATCACCTGGTAATTTCTCCTAGCTATGAGAGGAGAATTACAAAGGGAACATACAAACCACTTTAGATCAGGAAGCTAGCCCTTCCAAACTCAGAGGGGGATCCCTCATGAACAACTCAATCAAAAGTGAGAGGTTGTTTATTAAGCATAGTGACTAGATCAATATGTAAATAAAAATGTTTAAATATTTTGGTGGTAGGGCTGAGAAATAACCTATTGGGGAAATGGAGTCAGATTTGAATCTTAAAGACTTATAGCTAATACTTGGTTGAATTTCTTCTGACAACTCTGAGGCAATACAAGTACTATGTTCAACAAATAAAGATAATGAATGACAATGGATATGAAAGGCAAGCCCACTACACAAGAAGCATTTGAAACCAATGAATTTCTAATGTGGTTTTAGAAGAATATAAACAAAGGTTGACTATTGAAAGCAAAGTACCTGTAGAAATTATGAGCAACATAAAAACAAATAATAACACACAAAAATAATCATAAGAACACAAATATACACACGAAATTCACATATTCATTAATGTACAAAATAATGATACATCTCTCTTACACACAATACATTCGTGAGGCCTCATAATATAGCATTGAGGTTCTCATAATGAGATGTCCAATATAGCATAAAAATCTCTACAACTATCTCCAAGAATATCTCCACCCCTAACTTCACTCATTGTCCTCATCTTTGATCATACACAGACTTCTAGAATAAGTCTACTTACATAAATAATAATTTCATCATATAATTATCACAAGTATGAATTATTCCTTCATACTCCCCCTTAATGAATACTTGTGTTTCAAACCAGATATCTGAGTTGTCTTCATTTGTTTCTTTTGTATTTTGCATCAGCTTTAGTCTTATGCATCCTCTCCGCATCATCTTCATTCTTCTTCATCTACATTTGTTTCTTCATTTGACTTTTTCTTCCTGAGCTATATCTAATTCAATCATCTGAACTGAATCATCTTTATATCAAGGATTTCTAGCTTACCCTTCACCTTCCCATGGGTTTTCTATGACTTAACTTCAACCAATACATCATATCCCGGGTTTTCTCGGCTTACCCGTAACCATTACAAACTCAAATTGGTTTCACATTGTCACGGACCATTCATTATATCAAGTGGTTTCAGCTGACCACAAAATTACATCTGACTTTACAAAGTGGTTTTTGAGTTACCACTAACCAATAAAATAACTCAAATCAATGACTCAATAAACTGACAACTCTTTCTTAAACATGTACAACTGAATTTAATGACAATTGACCTTTGGGGGACTAACTAACTCATGAAATTTATATGGGAGATATTGGCATACATTTGAACACTTCAACGTGTAAAATCATTTCAACATGAACATAACATTTTTCCATTCAGGGACATCTATCCATCCACATTGTATTTGTATATGAGGCTTTTAAATTTCTTTGTTCCAACACCTTTGATGATTGTGATTTTTAAGACCACAAATACTGCATGGATATAAATTCCAACATTTTTCTTTGGCATGTCCTGTTCTTCCACACTGACTGCAACATTATTTCTTCTTCTTCTCATGGTTTTTTACTTGGTTGGATGTTGTGGTTGTTGCACCAGGTTCATTGCTTCGGTTGCTACTTGTAGATGATTCATTTGTTGTCGATGATTCAACTTTCACAAACTTGATGTCGTCATTGCTTGTGTTTCCTTCATAACCAAGGCCTTCATTTCTTGGTCTTACGTATACTTGTATGGGCTTCTGAATACCTTGAGAGTTATTTGCTAAACCTTTGCCATCATAACCCATTTTATTCAAAAGTTTTGAACCTATTCCTTTAGTATGTTTTCCAAAACAACCTATTTCAATATCATCACTATCATCATCATCATCATCATCATCATCATTTTGAGCATCATCATCATTTGGAGCCTCCGAACAAGAGAGATATATATGTACATCAACATTATTATCATCAACCAAAAAACAAGAATCACCCAAACTATCAATCTTCTGAATCAAGTCACTAGTATCACACATTGCATCACACTTTACTTTTTCTTGTTGTAGTTGTTTGAATTCATTTGCGAGTGCTAACAATACATTCTCCTTTTTCAATAGTTCTTGTTGTAGTGATTCTATCAATTTGTCCTTTTGATCTTCGATTTTAAAAATATCATCCATAAATTTATCTAATGATGTCAGTTTTTCTTTTAGTGTGTCAATGCGTTTTGTAGCAGACCAAACAAATTCATGATAGAGTTCATTGTCTCGTGTCCTGAATTCTGCAATTTTTCCAATTATTGAATGATTTTGTTTTTGTAATCTATCTATTTCTTGCAAAGCATCTTCAAGGTCTTGTTGTAATAATTCAATTTCTTGATTAGTTGTTTGAAGTCTTTTTCCTCCTTTGCCCATTATGAATTGTAGAATCACGCTTGCTTGTAATCACGCTCGCTTGTTGAAGAATAAACACAATAACCAGGGTGTCGGGTACAACCAATCATGCACCCTTCTTTCAAATAACAACAATAATATTTGGGTGTTGGGTACCATCGAACATGCACCCAAAAAATTCCACTATAGCAACACTTGAAACTTTGTTCTCAAATAGAAACTTTTACAAGACTTCAATGACAGTTTCACCTTTTAACTTCAATGATGTGCTTTGACTTTGACTCCTTAACTTT
>JZKD02S0352094.1:0-18954 GCA_000966675.3 Picea glauca
CCCAAGAATTTGCAGCCACATTGTGAGTTTTGAGCCAAAATTCCCTATTCTAGCCCTTTTTCCTCCATTACTAACCTAATCCATTTCCTAGAGAGAGATGAAGAGGAGAAAGATACGTGGAAGTAGTTGGAGCTTGGTGAAGAGAAGCCCATGACCGGGTTCGAGGAGTAGTCGCCGATCTCATTTTGTAAGTGACTTTGTGAGATTAATATAAAGAAGTACTTTTTCCCTCCCGCCACATGATGTGTTCAATCTTGATATTTGATTTATATTTTATTATGACATCTAACCCACTAATTGATATGTAGAATGCATGTTCGTAGTTTCTTGTTTTTCTTTTGGTGAATGAAGGTCAGCCTTGGGAGGATATTTGCAGTCAAGGAACAACCGAGCGTAAAGGGATCAACATCGGATGCAGAGTTTAAGGTAAGACTACCAGGTCCCTATACTTTGTAGTTTATGCATGAATGTGGGGTATTGTCGGGAGAGTTGTTAAAAGTAGGAGACTTTATACGGTTATCTCTGCCTGCACTTTAGAACCCTAGTTTAGTCTGTAGGGGGGTTTTCCCACTATAGCAGAATTGGCGACCATACTGGGGAACCTCTAGGGTTTTTAGGGGATTTTTGTTTTTGGGTGTCTTTAATTGGTTTATTTACTATTTCTTGAGTTTGTGTAAGTTTCTGTGTCTTTAAGGGATTTTGATCTTCCATACCAGTATTTCCTTCCTGGTTTGCTTGACTGTTAGTTTTATTTTTAGAGAAGTCATAGAGGTGTACGTGACCTGCAGTGGGTCTACACGCATACATATGCGCCCTATCTTTGGACAACCCACGTACATATGCAGGTTGCTGAAGTATCAGTTGTGTGCCTGTGTCAAGAAAATATTTTTTAAAGAAGAGGCAGTCATCCTCTTCCCTAAATGAAGCCATATTGCTCAAGGGTTTTCTTGATCTAGCCCTAGTCTCTGTTTTTTTTGCAGTCTTTGGCCTAGGTTTGACAACAATTAGCTTTTTCTTTATCAAGATTTCTTGTGTTTTCTTGATTAAGGTTTGAGACAAGTTTTGTGAGTTTCTCTGATTAGCTTGTTTAGTATTGTCAGTAACTCTCTGCAAGCCAAAGTAGACCAGAAGTTAGTTTTTGGTCTCGTCTTGTCTTCATTTTTCCCTTTTACTTGCTTTGGCAAAAAAGAAAAAGAATTCATTTTCAAGTTTCTTATTTTGAAGCATTTAAAAAAAATAAAAAATCAGTTTCTTGTTTGGTTAAGTAGTTAGGTTAGTTGTCTTTACTTGTCAGGAAGAAGAGTGCTTTCTTAAGTTATTTACCGAATACTTAGGATGTTAAGTAGCTCGTAGTCGAGAAAAAAACATTTTTGAGTGTTTTCTTTTAAAATATCTTGGAAAGAAAAGTTAGTTAGAAAAGTTGGTTAAAGAGTTTTCAATTTACAAATATTTGTTTGTTGAAGAAGAAGTAATTTTGTTTCCAACTTTTGTTTTTCTCTTTCGTCTCTTTAAAAACACCATCAGTTTCATTTCCATTTCTTTGACTTAAGATAAACCACTTAAAATTAAGGCTTAATTAAAATGAATCATACCTTCATGTTTGTAGGGTCCATCAACTAGATTAGGCTAGACCCTTGATTTAGGTTGGAGAGGCAACTCTTCAAGGCTATAAAACAAACATAGGAGTTTGTGCTAGGGAGTGAAAAAGTCCAATAATGTGAAAATTATCTGGGACCCCCCCTCTAACAAAGGGGTTAAACATGAGGTCACGTGCAGAAAGGTAGTGGAGATAACCCCTCAAAAGCTGGACCAATCGTAGCGGAGGAACACATATAGAGGACTTATCTTGGGATTACGTTGATTGCATTTTCCATGAAGCTTCGTGGGTCTTGAATCCATTCGAGGTCCTCAGTTTCCCTCCATAACGCTTGCTTTTAATACCCTCGATAGGTTTCAGGATTGATACCTACTCATTGTGGTCCACCCGACTATCGATTGTACCCGCCTAGTAGTTGTTCACGAGCTGGCAACCTAGTTGCCTTTGATTTTAGGGACTTACACAGGTGACTATGGGGGTATACCACGGTACCTAGGGTAGACATCGAGCCACACTTTGCAGAGTATACCCAGAGGGTGATTCCGTGTTCGAGTTTCACTTGCACCGGTAAGTTTCTCTAGTGTTGGCTGTTGTAACTGTCTTTCCAACTAGTAATAGTGGTTTTCTTGCTGCATCTCATAGGAAATTTTTCTAGTGCATGTTTTGGTATTCAAAGTTAGAAAGCCTTAGTGTGTCGTTGATCTTCTCACACAATGGAAGATCAAGGGCTCCGTCAGTCACGAAGGATTTTGGGCATGTCGCTGATTAACTTGGAGCCACAACTGACACCGCAAAGGAGAAGACTTGACCAGGAAGGGTCATTTGAGGTGACCGAGCCACATGAAACTGTACCCAAGCCATCTCCGAGAGGAGAACATTCGTTTCCGGAGGGACCAACTATTTCTTACCTTGGAGCGAAATCTCTCAGTTCGTATAACTCTCTGATCACCGACTTGTCAGCGCCACTTCTGATACAGATTTCCCCTTCAAGGGTAACGCATCACGAGCGTCAGATAATCCTGCAAGAAGAGATGGAAGCAAATGCTGCTACTTCATTAGGGAGTCCTCATACTCCCTCTACGGTTGCCACAACTGGGGGCGTTTCGCCTCCTAAATCACCTTCGCAGGTCCGGGCCACTATGGTCTCGATCGCCTCTACCTCGAGAAGTGGTCTGATTCCGTCCATGGTGGTGATCACTACACCATTTACATAGAGTGCGATAGGCCCTCCATTTTCATATGGGATGCCCAACTTTGACACGAACTTGGTCCTTTCCTACTCCACCTTACAGACTTTGGGTCTGGGGGCAGGGAGCTCAAACGATCCTCTGCAAGGGTCCATGGGGGGCACCTCAACCCCTTATAATGATTTCCCTTACGATGAGGGTCATATACCTCCATCGTCTCCCTTGCTCGATGACGATCCTCAGCAACCCGTCTGGCTGACCATGAACTACAACCTATCCGGAGCAGCTAGTCAAGGACCTTCTTCTAGTGCCACATTGGTGGGTTCTTTGTCATTCTCTTTGTTCGATGCGTTTGGTAGCAACGCATTCTCATCAACTTCTGTCTCAGTGAGGGGCAACCCTGGTTTTGGATCAAAATATCCTATGCAGGGTACTATACCTACACAGGGGGCACACACTTCTCAAGGACCTTGGAATCCATGGCAGGGATCAGTTCCCTTGTCAGGGATGCCGACCGGGGGAAACCCCTTCCATGGTCAATGGAACCCCGGGCAAGGCTCAGTACCTATGCCCATAGGATCGACAGAGGGAAACCCTTTCCATAACCTTTGGAACACAACGTCGGGAGCAATCCCTTCTCAGCCTTCAACGTCCTATTATGGGAGTCAGTCGACGACGTCTCAACTAGCACAACATCCGAATGCTAGCCCAGGATATGGCTTTTACCAGAACCCGGGACAACAACCTAAATTTTCCTGGCAACCTGGTGCCAGTCAAATCCCAGGCTCCTATCCTCATGTACATACTCAACAACCTAAGATACCATTTCTGACAACTTTGCATTTGCCAAACTTGTCAAGATTATTGAATGACCCAATCTGTCACGATCCACATTGGCCTGCCATGCTGACCAAGTTTCCCTCAGACATTCCAAAGTTCGAAGGTAAGCCTAATGAAGATCCAGGTGATCATGTGACCACTTTTCACCTATGGTGCTCATCCAATTATTTGAGGGATGACTCCGTTCAGTTGCGTCTGTTTCAATGCACTCTTATCGAGAGTGCCACAAAATGGTACATCGAGCTTGACCTCTCAAGATACTCTATTTTTGGCCAATTGGCAATGGTTTTCTTAAACCATTTTCAATTACCTGTGAGATATGATGCCGACACAGAACTGCTAGTCAACTTTGAGCAAAAAAAGGCTGACCATATCTCTGATCACATCTGAGAATGGCGACGCTGGAAGAGTTTGATTAAAGTACCAGTTCCACCAACATTCCTACTGGAATGGTTCCTTAAGTCTTTGGTACCCCAGCTATCCAAAGATGTAGCAACGTAGGGGGTCTTTTCGGAGGAAGAAGAGATAATGAGAGATCAACAACTAGAGCTAATTTACTCTCAGTCTGGTTTTCTTTATGAAGTTTTTCCAGATGCGCCACGGTCTATTCTTGATAAGACCAGACACAAGTCTGGACCACATGTTGATGACATTGTTGGTTCAGCACAAGCAAATCCCACTGATCCACTGTCAAATTAATTGCAACAATTTTCAATACAATAGACAATGGCCAACCCAACTCCTAGTTCAACTGCTCCCCCTGCTCAGATGTCATATGTACACAACATGCAATCGACGAACCCAAAGGCCAACTAGCAGGCCAAAGGAAAGAAAAAAAAACAAAAGAAGGGTAAGGGGGATAAGAAACCAACCAATAATGTTGGCAGGGGAAACACAGAGAGAAAGAAGTCAAAGTATCCATGCAACCTTTGCGCGAAAGACCACCTGACTCACCTGTGCCCTTGACTTGCGNATGTGTTCAATCTTGATATTTGATTTATATTTTATTATGACATCTAACCCACTAATTGATATGTAGAATGCATGTTCGTAGTTTCTTGTTTTTCTTTTGGTGAATGAAGGTCAGCCTTGGGAGGATATTTGCAGTCAAGGAACAACCGAGCGTAAAGGGATCAACATCGGATGCAGAGTTTAAGGTAAGACTACCAGGTCCCTATACTTTGTAGTTTATGCATGAATGTGGGGTATTGTCGGGAGAGTTGTTAAAAGTAGGAGACTTTATACGGTTATCTCTGCCTGCACTTTAGAACCCTAGTTTAGTCTGTAGGGGGGTTTTCCCACTATAGCAGAATTGGCGACCATACTGGGGAACCTCTAGGGTTTTTAGGGGATTTTTGTTTTTGGGTGTCTTTAATTGGTTTATTTACTATTTCTTGAGTTTGTGTAAGTTTCTGTGTCTTTAAGGGATTTTGATCTTCCATACCAGTATTTCCTTCCTGGTTTGCTTGACTGTTAGTTTTATTTTTAGAGAAGTCATAGAGGTGTACGTGACCTGCAGTGGGTCTACACGCATACATATGCGCCCTATCTTTGGACAACCCACGTACATATGCAGGTTGCTGAAGTATCAGTTGTGTGCCTGTGTCAAGAAAATATTTTTTAAAGAAGAGGCAGTCATCCTCTTCCCTAAATGAAGCCATATTGCTCAAGGGTTTTCTTGATCTAGCCCTAGTCTCTGTTTTTTTTGCAGTCTTTGGCCTAGGTTTGACAACAATTAGCTTTTTCTTTATCAAGATTTCTTGTGTTTTCTTGATTAAGGTTTGAGACAAGTTTTGTGAGTTTCTCTGATTAGCTTGTTTAGTATTGTCAGTAACTCTCTGCAAGCCAAAGTAGACCAGAAGTTAGTTTTTGGTCTCGTCTTGTCTTCATTTTTCCCTTTTACTTGCTTTGGCAAAAAAGAAAAAGAATTCATTTTCAAGTTTCTTATTTTGAAGCATTTAAAAAAAATAAAAAATCAGTTTCTTGTTTGGTTAAGTAGTTAGGTTAGTTGTCTTTACTTGTCAGGAAGAAGAGTGCTTTCTTAAGTTATTTACCGAATACTTAGGATGTTAAGTAGCTCGTAGTCGAGAAAAAAACATTTTTGAGTGTTTTCTTTTAAAATATCTTGGAAAGAAAAGTTAGTTAGAAAAGTTGGTTAAAGAGTTTTCAATTTACAAATATTTGTTTGTTGAAGAAGAAGTAATTTTGTTTCCAACTTTTGTTTTTCTCTTTCGTCTCTTTAAAAACACCATCAGTTTCATTTCCATTTCTTTGACTTAAGATAAACCACTTAAAATTAAGGCTTAATTAAAATGAATCATACCTTCATGTTTGTAGGGTCCATCAACTAGATTAGGCTAGACCCTTGATTTAGGTTGGAGAGGCAACTCTTCAAGGCTATAAAACAAACATAGGAGTTTGTGCTAGGGAGTGAAAAAGTCCAATAATGTGAAAATTATCTGGGACCCCCCCTCTAACAAAGGGGTTAAACATGAGGTCACGTGCAGAAAGGTAGTGGAGATAACCCCTCAAAAGCTGGACCAATCGTAGCGGAGGAACACATATAGAGGACTTATCTTGGGATTACGTTGATTGCATTTTCCATGAAGCTTCGTGGGTCTTGAATCCATTCGAGGTCCTCAGTTTCCCTCCATAACGCTTGCTTTTAATACCCTCGATAGGTTTCAGGATTGATACCTACTCATTGTGGTCCACCCGACTATCGATTGTACCCGCCTAGTAGTTGTTCACGAGCTGGCAACCTAGTTGCCTTTGATTTTAGGGACTTACACAGGTGACTATGGGGGTATACCACGGTACCTAGGGTAGACATCGAGCCACACTTTGCAGAGTATACCCAGAGGGTGATTCCGTGTTCGAGTTTCACTTGCACCGGTAAGTTTCTCTAGTGTTGGCTGTTGTAACTGTCTTTCCAACTAGTAATAGTGGTTTTCTTGCTGCATCTCATAGGAAATTTTTCTAGTGCATGTTTTGGTATTCAAAGTTAGAAAGCCTTAGTGTGTCGTTGATCTTCTCACACAATGGAAGATCAAGGGCTCCGTCAGTCACGAAGGATTTTGGGCATGTCGCTGATTAACTTGGAGCCACAACTGACACCGCAAAGGAGAAGACTTGACCAGGAAGGGTCATTTGAGGTGACCGAGCCACATGAAACTGTACCCAAGCCATCTCCGAGAGGAGAACATTCGTTTCCGGAGGGACCAACTATTTCTTACCTTGGAGCGAAATCTCTCAGTTCGTATAACTCTCTGATCACCGACTTGTCAGCGCCACTTCTGATACAGATTTCCCCTTCAAGGGTAACGCATCACGAGCGTCAGATAATCCTGCAAGAAGAGATGGAAGCAAATGCTGCTACTTCATTAGGGAGTCCTCATACTCCCTCTACGGTTGCCACAACTGGGGGCGTTTCGCCTCCTAAATCACCTTCGCAGGTCCGGGCCACTATGGTCTCGATCGCCTCTACCTCGAGAAGTGGTCTGATTCCGTCCATGGTGGTGATCACTACACCATTTACATAGAGTGCGATAGGCCCTCCATTTTCATATGGGATGCCCAACTTTGACACGAACTTGGTCCTTTCCTACTCCACCTTACAGACTTTGGGTCTGGGGGCAGGGAGCTCAAACGATCCTCTGCAAGGGTCCATGGGGGGCACCTCAACCCCTTATAATGATTTCCCTTACGATGAGGGTCATATACCTCCATCGTCTCCCTTGCTCGATGACGATCCTCAGCAACCCGTCTGGCTGACCATGAACTACAACCTATCCGGAGCAACTAGTCAAGGACCTTCTTCTAGTACCACATTGGTGGGTTCTTTGTCATTCTCTTTGTTCGATGCGTTTGGTAGCAACGCATTCTCATCAACTTCTGTCTCAGTGAGGGGCAACCCTGGTTTTGGATCAAAATATCCTACGCAGGGTACTATACCTACACAGGGGGCACACACTTCTCAAGGACCTTGGAATCCATGGCAGGGATCAGTTCCCTTGTCAGGGATGCCGACCGGGGGCAACCCCTTCCATGGTCAATGGAACCCCGGACAAGGCTCAGTACCTATGCCCGTAGGATCGACAGAGGGAAACCCTTTCCATAACCTTTGGAACACAACGTCGGGAGCAATCCCTTCTCAGCCTTCAACGTCCTATTATGGGAGTCAGCCGACGACGTCTCAACCAGCACAACATCCGAATGCTAGCCCAGGATATGGATTTTACCAGAACCCGGGACAACAACCTAAATTTTCCTGGCAACCTGGTGCCAGTCAAATCCCAGGCTCCTATCCTCATGTACATACTCAACAACCTAAGATACCATTTCTGACAACTTTGCATTTGCCAAACTTGTCAAGATTATTGAATGACCCAATCTGTCACGATCCACATTGGCCTGCCATGCTGACCAAGTTTCCCTCAGACATTCCAAAGTTCGAAGGTAAGCCTAATGAAGATCCAGGTGATCATGTGACCACTTTTCACCTATGGTGCTCATCCAATTATTTGAGGGATGACTCCGTTCAGTTGCGTCTGTTTCAATGCACTCTTATCGAGAGTGCCACAAAATGGTACATCGAGCTTGACCTCTCAAGATACTCTATTTTTGGCCAATTGGCAATGGTTTTCTTAAACCATTTTCAATTACCTGTGAGATATGATGCCGACACAGAACTGCTAGTCAACTTTGAGCAAAAAAAGGCTGACCATATCTCTGATCACATCTGAGAATGGCGACGCTGGAAGAGTTTGATTAAAGTACCAGTTCCACCAACATTCCTACTGGAATGGTTCCTTAAGTCTTTGGTACCCCAGCTATCCAAAGATGTAGCAACGTAGGGGGTCTTTTCGGAGGAAGAAGAGATAATGAGAGATCAACAACTAGAGCTAATTTACTCTCAGTCTGGTTTTCTTTATGAAGTTTTTCCAGATGCGCCACGGTCTATTCTTGATAAGACCAGACACAAGTCTGGACCACATGTTGATGACATTGTTGGTTCAGCACAAGCAAATCCCACTGATCCACTGTCAAATTAATTGCAACAATTTTCAATACAATAGACAATGGCCAACCCAACTCCTAGTTCAACTGCTCCCCCTGCTCAGATGTCATATGTACACAACATGCAATCGACGAACCCAAAGGCCAACTAGCAGGCCAAAGGAAAGAAAAAAAAACAAAAGAAGGGTAAGGGGGATAAGAAACCAACCAATAATGTTGGCAGGGGAAACACAGAGAGAAAGAAGTCAAAGTATCCATGCAACCTTTGCGCGAAAGACCACCTGACTCACCTGTGCCCTTGACTTGCGGAGACCCAAAAGTTATCGGCACAACAACAACCTGCAGTGTTAACGAACCTATTTCCTCATGGGAAAAAATTAACTCAAGACTTTGTGAACGCGGATGGGCAGTCAAGGACCCCCTTCGTCGTCTAGTAACCCCTTGACCTCGAATATCTATATGTTGAAAGGTGAAGCTCACATAGCTACTAGGGCACATGATTACAAAATGCCAAGTACTACCAAAAAGGGTAAAGAAGTTGAAAACCCGTCTATTCCTCTCCAGATCGAGAGAATGATGGGTGAAATAATGACACACATCCTGAAAGGGGCGTTCAAGAAGGCTTCACATAATCCAAACACGAGGGCCGCCCAGAACTACTCTGTGGTGGAGGATTTGTCATAAACTCCTTGCGCGATGTCTGCTTTGGAGGTCCTCCAGAACTGCCCTTTGCAGATAAAAGCTTTGCTAGCCGCCTCAGGATCCACCGAGACATGTAATCCGAGAACTATAACGTTTGATACAACTGACTTGAAGCCTTGTCTCCCATACCACGTCTCATTTCAGATAGTAGTGGATCACCCCACGAAATATTCTACCTGAAATATTTTCCATACGGTGGTTGATGAGGGCGCCTCGACATGCATGATGTCATTGTCTTGTTGGAAGGCCATTGGCCAACCTGTTATGTCTCCTTCACCTACTCTTCTTATGGATTTCGACTGTCATTCTTTTAGACCACATGGAATCATTCCTTCTTTCCCCGTACAGTTAGGAGGGAAGACCGCGTGCATCGAAGTTGAAGTGGTCGATGTGCCTCTCGACTACAACCTCATATTAGGAAGAAGTTGGACATATGCCATGCATGCAGTGGTTGCCACAATTTTTTGGGTCTTGTTGTTTCCACATGAGGATCGAATCGTGAACATTGATCAATTTCCCTTATCTAGACGTGACCCTTCATTGGGGGCATCCACAGTCCCAATGATTGATAACCCATAGCATGACGTCATCAATGTTGGGGTTGGTTTGTGCCCACCTCTCATGGGTACTTTTGATTACCTGCCTCCTTCCGACGATGTCAAAATAATATCAGTTGTCCCCGACTAGCCTAAGGATGAAATCTTTTCAGTGTCGTCGTTCCACATGACTTACTTTAATGATCCATGGCTTCTTCCTTCCCCATCAACCATGATTGAAGGGACAGGGCACCATGGCATGTCCATGCCCTTGTCCACAACAAAAGTTGCGTACTCTATAGTCTAGCAAGCTTCCGCTAACCCTGATCCGACTCCCACATAGGAGTTAGATCCAGTTCTCGAGCCTTCCTGGGCTCAAGGTTCCCTTGCCACTACTGATTCCTTAGAATGGGTCTTACCCTCTGACGAGGTGATTTTAGAGGCTTTGACTGGTCCAGACAAACCATGGGATGATCTCCATCACAGATCATATTTCCTCCCAGAGCTAGGAAGAGTAGAGGCAGGATAATTTGTGTTGACTATGACTGGAGATAGGTCTTTTCCTATCAATCCCCTAGCTACACACGCAGTTTATGCCAAGGGTAATATGGAAACCATCGCTAAAACAATACCTATCGATATCTCCAAAACCCCTGACATCATGGAGAATGTCTTCGTCGGAGTAGACTGTTCCCTTGAGGAGATTCATATCTATACAGATTTATTTAAATAATTCCATGACTTTTTTTCCTGGTCTTACAAGGAAATGCCAGGAATTGATCCAAGAATCGTCAAACATGAGATTATGACTTACCCTGATGCCAAGTTGGTCCAGGAGAAGCTTCATCCGGTTAATCCTTGGAAAGCAGTAGATATTAATGCTGAAGTAGAGAAACTACTCAAAGTTGGTTTCATCTACCCCGTCCAATTGACTCAATGGGTGTCGAATCTCGTTCCAGTCAACAAAAAGTAGGGTACGATTCACGTATGTACGGAATTCCATGATTTGAACAAGGCATGTCCAAAGAATAATTTCCCCACCCCATTTATTGACTAGATTTTCGATGAATGCGCAGGTTGCGAGGTCTTTTCTTTCATGGATGGTTTCTCGGGATACAATCAGATACAGATCAAACCCAAGGACCAGCATAAAACAACTTTTATCTATCCATGGGGTACATTTGCTTATTGGAAGATGCCTTTTGGCCTGAAGAATGTTGGAGCCACTTTTCAGTGGGTCATGTCTTTTTCTTTCCATGATCTCAAATACTTAGTCGAGGCTTATCTCGATGATTTAGCGTCATGATCTCGTAAGAGAGTTGATCATCCCACACACCTCTGACTTATTTTTGAGCGATGTCGCTACTATCAGATTCGCTTGAATCCAAACAAATGCATTTTTTGTGTGATGTCGGGTCGTCTTTTAGGGTTCATAGTGTTGACAACAGAGATCATGGTCGATCCTCTAAAGGTTGAAGCAATAGTTCAATTTCCTCCCCCATGCACAGTCCCTCAGCTTCAGAGTTTACAAGGAAAAGCAAACTTTTTATGGTGTTTCATCGCAAACTATGCCGAGATCACTAAAAGGTTTATGCATTTACTGAAGAAGGGAGTTCCTTTTCATTGGGATGAATCCACTCAATGCTCTTTCGAAGCGTTGAAACACACCCTCACATCTCCCCCCCTGCTTCAGACTCCCAATTATAATAAAGATTTCTTATTGTACTTGGCCGGTATAGAGTCTACCATCGACATGGTCTTGGTTCAAGAGGATGATTTTCTTGAAGAGCACGTCATTTATTACCTAAGCCGAGGCTTGGTTGGACCAGAAATCAACTACTCTCATGTTGAGAAACTTGCGTTGGCAGTAATTCACACTGTCCAACGATTCTGTCACTATATATTATTTTGCAAGACCACTGTCATTGTCGTTGTGAATCCATTCCAATATGTGTTGACACGATGTGTAATCGGTGGAAAGATCATTAGATGGATCGTTATCCTTCAAGAATTTGACTTGGATTTTGTTTCAACGAAATCCAAAGAGTCACTGGTCTTTGCGGAACTCATCTCAGAACTTCCGGTCGAGTCAGGTGATGTTACGCCCGAAGAATCACCGATTAAAGGAGATCTTTTTCTGATTTCATCTTCGGACCCCTGGTATGGAGATATACTAGTCTATCTCTAGAATTTAAAGTTCCCCACCTCTTCTTCTCATGATGAGCGTCGACGTATATGCCATCAGGCCAAAAAATATCTTATTCTCGAAGACACTTTGTATCATCGAGGTATAGATTGCATCCTTCGTCAATGTATCACCCATGAAGAAGCGGAACTCATGCTTAACGACTGCCACACTAGAGCATGTGGTCGTCATTTATCTGGGTCGGAAAAAACCCAAAAGATTCTACGAGCTGGTTACTATTGGCCGACATTAATCAAAGATTGCGTTGAATCGGTTAAGAAGTGCCACCTATGTCAGATCTTCTCACGGAAGATGAGGGCACACCTGCTCCCATGTTGCTCGTCATCACAGTTGGCCCCTTCACCAAGTGGGGGATTTATTATACTACATTCCACCCCCCTNAAATCAACTACTCTCATTTTGAGAAACTTGCGTTGGCAGTAATTCACACTGTCCAACGATTCTGTCACTATATATTATTTTGCAAGACCACTGTCATTGCCGTTGTGAATCCATTCCAATATGTGTTGACACGATGTGTAATCGGTGGAAAGATCATTAGATGGATCGTTATCCTCCAAGAATTTGACTTGGATTTTGTTTCAACGAAATCCAAAGAGTCACTGGTCTTTGCGGAAATCATCTCAGAACTTCCGGTCGAGTCAGGTGATGTTACGCCCGAAGAATCACCGATTAAAGGAGATCTTTTTCTGATTTCATCTTCGGACTCCTGGTATGGAGATATACTAGTCTATCTCTAGAATTTAAAGTTCCCCACCTCTGCTTCTCGTGATGAGCGTCGACGTATATGCCATCAGGCCAAAAAATATCTTATTCTCGAAGACACTTTGTATCATCGAGGTATAGATTGCATCCTTCGTCAATGTATCACCCATGAAGAAGCGGAACTCATGCTTAACGACTGCCACACTAGAGCATGTGGTCGTCATTTATCCGGGTCGGCAAAAACCCAAAAGATTCTACGAGCTGGTTACTATTGGCCGACATTAATCAAAGATTGCGTTGAATCAGTTAATAAGTGCCACCTATGTCAGATCTTCTCACGGAAGATGAGGGCACATCCTGCTCCCATGTTGCTCGTCATCACAGTTGGCCCCTTCACCAAGTGGGGGATTGATTATACTACATTCCACCCCCCTTCAGCTAGGGGCACCATTATATCATCGTAGCAGTAGACTACTTCACCAAGTGGGTCGAAGCTATGCCAACGTTCAAAGATGATGGAGAGACAAAAACTCTCTTCTTGTTTAATCAGATAATAGCAAGGTTCAATGTCTCGAAGGATATTTTCATTGACCATGGCAATCACTTTTAGAATAAAATCATGTCTGATTTAATGTCAAATCTAGGGTTGAGACAAGAACACTCATCACCTTATTACCCACAAGCGAATGGTCAGGTGGAAGCTGTGAATAAGTCACTCAAGACCATTTTACAACGAACGATCAATTCAGCCAAGTCAAATTGAAATTTGATGTTATACTCGACATTGTGGGCCTACCAAAAGTCTGTAAAGAATGCCATTGGTTTCTCACATTTTCAACTTGTTTACGGGTTGGAAGCATTATTGCCTATAGAATGTCAGATCCCATCTCTTAAGTTGGCAGTACAATTATTGCCAGACACTTCATCGCTTGAGGAATTCTTATTATATCTCGAGTAGCTAGATGAGCAACGAGGCAATGCAACCTTGGCTAATGACACTCACAAGTAGAAAGTCAAGTGTTAGTATGATTGGTCCGTTCGTCCTCGGATTTTCTTCAAAGGCAACCTTGTCATGTTCTATGACCAAGATAAGGATCCCATGGGGGCAGGCAAGTTCAAACCCATGTGGTTCAGACCGTTCATTATGAAGGCGGTATTAAAGAAGGGCACTTATCGCCTGGTTGAATTTGAAGGGAAAGCTTTAGCGGAGCCTAGAAATGGGCTCTACCTTAAGAAGTATTACTCGCAGGTGGGTCGCCTTGGGTGACTTCTTGTATATATGTATAGTTCTTATACATTTTAGTTTTTGTCTTTTGTTTTATGGACGTATCGTTTTTTATGTCAAATTTTTCACTGTAGCAGATGTCAAGTGAATCAAACATGTTCATTGGATTCGTGGACGGTGCTAGCTGGCACACTCAGAGGCTTGCTTCTATAGCTTGGGTGGTCTTCACACCTCAAGGTCATTTGTTAGCTTCTGGAGGTATCTGTTTAGGTGACACCACAAATAACGTCACCGAATACAGTGCAGTAATAGAGTTTCTTTGTGATGCCTGGTTGCATGATATCTCTTACCTCCAGATCTACTTAGATGCACAATTGGTTGTGTCCCAGTTAAATGGGGTTTACCGTGTTTATGATCCTAATCTACATCGACAATTCCTTAGGGTACGAATCTTAGAATGTTGTTTTGATTACATTACATATACCCATGTTCCTAGGAGATTGAATCAAATGATAGATACTCTAGCTAATCAAGTATTAGATTGGCATATTGCACACACGTAAGAAAAAGCACACACATACACATGTAAATATGTTTGTAAGTAAATGTAATCCATAAGACATAAAAATATTTAAATACACATATATATATCAAAAGTCTCAGAGTACATAGGTGGGTGCAAGTGCCTCAAAAATATGTCCAGTATACATCACGGGGCTTATTCCCTAAAAAAGATACAAAAAAGTTCCCTCGGCACGTAAGTGGACCATCCTAAGCTAAGGGCGGGGCCTGTTGGCCCTGCCGTAGTGAACCATGACATTTTCCAAACACCGGAAGAGTTGGACCCAAGTCCGTGGCACCACAACTACGTGAGGTTGCATCGATGGCGAGAGATCCTCGATCTCTTCCATAGGGACTGCGTGAGTGAGCGTGGTAAGGTTTCTCTCCACCCATCTCAAAACTCTCTCAGCCTCTCGAACTGGAGGTCCCCCTGCTGGTGGTGGTGGTTCGACAGCTATGGATGGTCCCACCTCTGGTCGAGGAAGCTGCCTGGTCCTTGAGAAGTCTGCTGGACGCACTAGTCCCACATTTGTACATAACAGATACATAGTTGTCAGATACTCTAGTACGCGTAAAAAAATTGTATATATAAAGAAATAAAAATTAAATAACAATTAAAAAAAAAAACATATCTGTCTCTCCTCATTTTTCTCTGGGAGGTACGGGCATATCAAGATCCCTGGAGAAGTTGATCCCGGCATAGAGGTAGTCCTCTATAGCCAGAATCTACCGAGACCACCAGTCGAAAAAAACATCGTTGAAGGCCTCAATGGTCCCCCCCTCCTGTTGCGGCAACAACACCACCCCTCTGCACAATGCTGGGACAGAGGCCACGTGCCCACGTACTATCTCTCATGGACTGAGACTGGGTACCCTCTCGAAGAAAAAGGAACATAGAACAGTCCTGAACCTGAAGTTTTTGTTATTCCGCACACGACACTCTGTCAGTTGTCTCTTCATGCAATCCAGCACGGTTGTGCTCCAGTCAAACACTCATGCATTTAATCACTATACCGCACAATGCATGTGTGCCCGGGAGGCTTGATGTAAGGCCACCGATATAGTAATCCGCCCAATAAGTAAAAATATCATTTGCAGCGATAGGTTGGAAATTTTATGTATCGACACCAGTGAACCCACTTTATCTGTGCCAGCCTTGCAGTATATCCTGATCAATTTGGCTATGTTGTGAGGCCCAGGAAGAAAAGAACGAAGGTTGAATGGTTCCCCTCTCCTTGAGAGGCCAGTCAGAAAATAAATATCCTTAGTCATTGGAGTCAACGACTGTCCCTCGAGCATAAATGCCTCAGTGTCTGGGTGCCAGTAATCTACCAAGGCATTCAGTAGCCTGGGTTGTGCCCTCACGAATGGAAACTGGAAGAATTTCAACAACCCGCATTGTGCTAATACGACGAGAGTAGCAGGGTCTTCTGCGACCAAAGAATCAATGCCTTCATGCTCCCTTTCTCTCCAATGGACATACATCCTGCAAAATGACAAGTTCAAAAGAAAGTTAAACTCTTGTTTTTCAAAAAATTTCATGTGTTTGAGGGTGTACGCAGGCTGTGTTGAGCACAGTCGCGTATGCATGTGGGCTAGTTGTTTTCTTCCCACGGGCATACCCGTGTTGTCCTTGGACAACCCGCGTACATGCAGGGTCGCACCCTTTTTAAGAGTGCGCCCCCCCCAAAAAAAAAACTAAAATGAACAAAAAGGGAAGTTTTGAATTGCAAGAGGGGTTGATTTATACTTACTTGGTTCAAGCGGAAGTGCGTTTCATCCACTGAAGCTCTCGGAATCAACTTTTTTAGAAAAAAGGTGTTTTTGGCTTTTTGGTCAGTTCTCAATTTGCAATGGTGATAATGAGTTGCCAAGATGCTATTTATACTTTTTTGGCCCTTTTTGTCATTTTTTGAACCCCTTTGGTTGTTTTTTTTGGCTTGAAAATTGTTTAGTATGGTTCTTGAGTTTCTCATTGGATGTTGCGACGTACTCCACTTTTGGTTTGGGAAACTTTTCGAGTGATGGGTCACTTTCCAAGGTCCTTTGGTAAAAGTTGCTTTTCCAACTGTTTGCATTTAAGTTAGGATTCCACCTCCACTTGTTGCACCTTGTTGTCTTTTTCTCTTTACCATAGGATCGACCCCACCGAATTGCGACACAGAACCGTCATTGTTGCTCTAGAAATTTCATAATTTAGTTGTAGAGCCTACCCTCACATGGATGCCCTAGGTAGATCTTTGTTGCATTTTGGTGTCCATGCTGTCGCTAAATGACTATAGGCTCGAGAGTCCTTTTAGTCTTGTCTTGATTACGAGTTTGAGCCTTCACATGTCTGATATATTATCACTTTTGGCCTCACCCTCGGGACTCCCAAAAAACAAATAGGTCTTCTTTTAAGCCCTTTTCAGACCCTCTAAACATGAAAAGAATGTCGAGCGATCTTGTTGCCCTTCACGCTTGCCAAAATAAAATTTGAAGGCACATCTGTCTGGCAGTAGTTTACCCCTTTTTTGGTCCGGATAGTCAATTTTACGAACAAAGGTATACTCTAGGAACTTCGGTTCGCTAGAAGAGTATTCTCAAGTATAATTTTAACCCTTTTTTGGGCCCGAGGGACTAAATTTACGAAAAAGGAACCCCCACGGAGTCCATAGTTAAGCTCTTTTCAGACTTCCTAAAAACAAAAAGATTGTCGAGTGAGCTTGTTTCTTCACACTCGTTAAATCGGTCCAGAAGAACATACATTACAAAATCCATAGTTAATCTCTTTTCAGACTCCTTAAAATTGAAAAGATCGCTGAGTGACCTTGTTCTTTCACACACGTTAATTGGTTTAGAAAAACATCTACTGGCATGAGTTTACCCCTTTTTTTGGCCTTTATATTAAGGAGGAAAAAGGTACACCTTGGGAGATTCATCTCACCCGAAGAGTTTTCCTAAGTAAATTTCACCTTTTTCGGGCTAAGGAGACTAAATCTAGAAAAAGGCAACGAGTTCATAGGTAAGCTCTTTTCAGACTCCTTAAAATTGAAAACATTGTTGAGTGATCTTGTCTTTGTCACACTCGTTAAAATGGTTTTGAATAGACGTCTTTTCGGTGCTAGTTTATCCCTTTTTCGAGCCGACTGGACTATTTTCAAAAAAGGTACCCCAATGGAGTCTTCTTTTGCGCTTTTTCAAACTCTCTAAAAATGAAAAACCATCGAGATTACCTTCTTTAGGCTCATTTAAAATTACATTGAAGGACATTATCATTGTGTCCTATTAATCATATTTTCATTCCTGCGTCTTTGGCCTAATGTCAGCTCCATGTTGATCTCAATTGAACCTTTGAAGCATGCCTTACACACAAGCCTTGTAGCACTTTGCCTCTGCGTCTTGACACCTTGACCCATGGAGGAATTTTCTCGAGTGTCCTTTTCCTGCACATGTCTCCTTGCTCTGAGAATCACTGTGTTCCTTGCGCTTGGAACTAGTATGTTTGCGACACTCATTCCTCCTTTGTAATGTAGCATTCTTTTATTATTTTTCAAGATTTCCAAAATTATTGAAAAAGACAAAAAAAAAATCAAATATACCCCATAAAGAGGATGGGAAAAGTATTTTCTTTTTATGGCAACACAATGAGTCGCCCTTGGACAAAGCACATCCTTTCATTTGTTTGTCAATATTTGGGATTTAATATGACCTTAGGAAGCTGTTCTCATAACATAGAGTCGTGTCCTCCTCCGTTTGGTTATTCTTCCAAACATATTGAGAGTTTGTGTTGCCTCCTACATCGTGAACTTATGTCAATGTCATGCTTCCTGATTCTAATCATCATTCGTGCTATTTTCCAAAGGAATTTTTACCCAACTTGAGTCGGCCCTTCTACAATTTGTCTCTTGTCCTCATGCCCGACCATCCCGAAAGTCCAATCAAAGTTTTTGTCTGAAATCAATGAAGTTCTCTGCCAAATCACCAAGATCCTCTTGTCTATTCCCTCACAAGCCATCGAAGACCTTTGGGTAGTGAAGTCGTACACTCACATTACACTCCTACCTGAGTTTTGAAGATCTTGAAGTTGTTTCTCGAACTCTGAAGACGTCATCTCCAACCATCAGGCATCATTAGCTTCTTGAAGATGGATACTATACATGTATATATTTATATTTTGAGATGTAGATCCGCTGTGTATTGCTCATGGCTACACTTTATATAGTTATATGACATGGATCTACAGTGTATTTGATTGGCAGCCATGATTTATTTCATCTCAAGCATGGGTATGCCCACGTCGGTGAGACAATTGTTATTTTGCAGATGGCACCTCCCGAACTCTGGTCTTGGGCTCACTCCTTCGTACGTTGGTAAATATTTGTAATGTATTTCGA
>JZKD02S0352105.1:0-20260 GCA_000966675.3 Picea glauca
TATGAGTGTTCATGGAACTTCGACAGAGGAAGAATTTGAGATCATTAAATTTGTTGAGAACAATGCCCCATTTTCTATTTTTCTAGGAAAAAACTAGATTGAGAAAGATTAGACATGAAGGAAACAAGAAGACGAGGATATAGAACAAAAAAATCAAGAACTAAGAGATTTCATGGCTAGGAGAATAGCACACTTATTGGAAGAACAAGAGGACCAGTCGAAGCTACTGAGGACCAGAGATCTGGACGTCGAAGTTGCAAGAACACAAGAAGACTTGAAATACATGTATGTACAAGAGAGTAGAGAACCTACCCCAGAAAGAGAAGAAGTATTACTCTCATAACCCTTGAAAGACCCTCCACGGTGTGAAGTTACTATGCCAAGAGGAGATAAGAACAATAATGGAAAGAGGAAACTAGTGACTCAAATTACAGGAAAGAAAGCCAGAAAGCTCGGCAAGAAGAAAGAAAAGTTAGAAAAGTTACAGGAAGTTCCAGGGAGGACTTCAAAGAAGGAAGGTTTGTAGAAATGAAACTTCACCGGGATATCAGAAAAACGAAGATTGGTACTTTTCCACGATGAATAAATATGACCATTGGAGGCATCCCGACCGTTAGCTTGACACACCAGAACAACTCAAACCACATTTATGGCCAGAAATATCACCATTAGACCATTGGGACTGCGCCATAATGGACGGAATTGCACTGATTAATGAGTTCCTACTCATTGGAGGAGTCTGTTACGACGTTGTCTATTTATCCCATCGAGCGTTGCACCAAGAACACTTTTGCAAATAGTGATTATTCGAGCCCACATAGAACTAGTTTCTTTCGCGCAGTGCCTATTGAGAGCTCTCCGAGTATTTGATCACCGACCTGAGATACCTGATTTTGAGCGTGCATGTTGAGTGACTTCAACAAAGTAGAGAAATCTATCGCAAAGATCCTCATAAACCTCATGGCTGAGAGGTTCATGTCCAAAGGAGTCCAAGCCTCATCGACGAGAGGAGTGCAAGAATCCATGTCGAGTGCTCGTGGATCTGGACCATCTCGAGATGTGATAGAGAAACGAGCTAAGCATTGTGATGACTTGGTGAATGAGAACCTCATCCCTTCTATATTTCCCGATTATATCCCGCCTCTAGCTAGCATAGTGGGTTGTGACAGTGTCCTGAGGGACTTCGACTACACCTTGATAACTGCATACCTTCCGAAGGGGATATGTGCAATTGGATTGCAGTTAGGAAAAATTATGATGTTGAAGATTAGTGACTTCAACTTGGGAGATCGTAAGAACCATGGAATGCTCACCCCACAAAAATAATTAACCAGGAGCAACGGGAAGAAGTCTAAAATCATCCCCTAGACATGGACTATGGACATTGCGAGGTCTACTATCCTGAACGTGATGAAGATACCACCCTTTGGAAGGCATCAGGAGGTTAACGTATGCATTAAAATCATGTTGTCTTGCTTCCATGACGGTTATTTGTGGTTGGAAAAACACAACACCATCGATCTGGTGCTAATCCATTGGATCACCGGACTAAGCATGCAAGGACCAGACCCACAAGAATTTTATCCAGGGAAGGCTGCAGATTGCACCCTGGCATAGAAAATTAAAGATACCTATGGTGATGTCAAAAAGGGGAAGTGAGGCTACAAGGTATCCTCCATTCAGAATGGCTCATTGTGCCTAACCTGCTAGTTGATCGTTGGTAAGCTAGTAAGGAATAACAAACCCTCACAGGTCACAGGGTTCGTTGTTGACCTCGCTATCAAATACGTGGGAGGGATACAAATGAACTAGGTGAGATACCTCATCAACCAGTTAGAGAAAGAATGTCACAAAGCTCAGGATCAGGGCTATGATTTCCACTTCAGTTGTCTCTTGATCCTCATCGCTTTCATTGCTTGGGAAATGCCAGAAGGTGCGACCTTCCGTGAGATTGAGCCATCATAAACCTTAGCTGCAAAGTTCACCACGCTCTGGTATTCGAGCGACATGGCTATTGAGTATTTACCTTGGATCATTCTGAAGACACTGCATAGGTTCATACCATTTTTGAAGTTTCACGCAGATATACATTTTATTTATATCACTGTGTGTGGAGATGGACACAAAGAAGAGATGTAGAGTTACTATAAACTCACAGAGGAGGACATGGAAGAAATAACTAAGGAATGGTCTACAAAGTTCCTTATACCAGTCAACCAAGCAGAACTATCCGACCCCGACCTCATCAAAATTTTGGTGGTTACTCACGAAGAGTATGATGCACCCAGTAGTAGAAGAAGAAAGAAAAAGGAAGAGGTATGGGACATGAACAACGCATCAGAAGAGACTGCTTTAGACTCACCTGGAGGAGGAGGTGATGACGAAGTAGATAAAGAAGAGGACAAAGGAGAAGAAGACAAGAATAAACAAGGTGAAGTAACACCACCTAGGGACCCTATTGATGAAGCCGAGACCTCCAAGAAAATAAAGGTTTCCCCCATGAAACCTACATCGCGGAAGAAGTACAAAGCTACTAAACCACAGATGCAGACTGTGCTAACAATGGATGACATAGTTTTCATCATCATCGTTGTCTCAGATAACTCAGAAGACATATTACATCGCTATGAATCCAAACAAGAGGCCATGTATGAAAGAATTGAAGAAAAGTTGAAAGGAGTACAACTAGCCCTTTACTCCATCCACACAGTGTCTACTGTGCCCCCGTCATCAGAAGGAACGAAGTTGGAAGATGAACCTACCCAGCTACACCGAATAGTAGATGTGACCGAAGCTCGCCTTCATTGTGTTCAGGAAGAAAAAGAATAGGCCACAGAGTCCATAAAGCAAGCAAAATAGAAATCCAGAGAACAAATTCAGGTTGCGCAACAAGAAAAAGATGACATCCAAGCCAAGTTTGTAGAGGATAGAGCATAGATCCAGAAGGAGAAGGAACATCTTTTCGCAGATAAGATTGGAGTTAAAGAGGAAGTCACTAGAGCACTTCATTCTTTGATGGGATTAGAACAAACGAAAGAAGATCCAGTGGAAATACAAGTAGGGAATCTTGTCGAAGCCATTCAACATCTCCAACAGAGTATTACAGAATTGGAGTTACAAGTAGTGCCAACCACTCCACAGGAACTGCAAGACCAAAGAGAAGAAATTACCCGAAGCACAGTCCATGGAATTAAGGAATTGGCCTTAGAATGTAAGTACCTCAACATTCGAAGTTCCTAGACTTACGAGCACCTTGCAGAGGACCCTGAACTAAGGACACTGGAATCACAGCTTCAGGAGGCCAAGAAGAAAGAAACAACAATGCAAGCACAGTTGAACCCACTAGAAGTGGTCGAGAGGATGAAATGATCCTAGGAACATTGCATGGTTCAACAACAATTCCATGCCATATAGAGTGAGGTCATGGAAGTGACCCAATGACTCCATCCAGTGTAGGATGCATCTTGCATACGTTTTGAGGAGATTGAAGGATGAGGTGCATAACTGGAACAAGTGGTCACCACAGTGGAACAACGCTTGGAAGGACATGTGACAGAGAATACCATTCAAGAGTTCTTCGATCAAGAGGCTCTGGCGAAGCAACAGATCAAATTAGCTCGAGCCAAGCTCAAGGCATTTGAGGCAGAGTTACCCAGATCAGATTGACTTGGGATGAGTCATAGGTGAGTGTTGGGGGCCTATTGGCCCTTGACCAAGTTGGGGAGAACCTTGGTCATGTTTTACCAATTTTGTGATTTTGACAAGCTGGTCGAAGGCAGAGCGCAAGGTGAAGTGAATATCGCAGGATCTCAGCCCCTTCTTAGGGAAGTTTTGGGTTTAGCGTTTATGTAACATGCATGGGATATCGACCCATGGGTTTACCCACATTTAGGCCCCTTTGTAATGTATAAATAGAAAGCTAGGTGATGTAAGTAAGAGAGACCTAGATGTGTAATGTGGTCGGTGAGCTAAGTGCGAACAGTTGTGGATGATTTATGCATACTGTGTGTTAAGAACTTGCAGAGCTAAGTGTAAGTGATTGTAATAATCCTGTGTGCAGATTGTAAGAATGCTTTATGCATGAACCTAGCTTAGGGATGGAGGATATGGTGAGGTGCCCACATATCTCATGTCCTATGAGGAGTGGGTTCTTGTGGCTCTGTGCTTGTAAAATATTGAAACAATACAATAAAGAAGAGAAGAGTTGGTGGACGTAGCCCCACACTGGGTTGAACCACATATATCATGTGTTATGGTTGCTTTGTGCATTATAGTTGTTATGTTATTGATGTGATTTATTCTTAGTGTAGTGATATATTCTAGATGTGTCTGATATAGTATCTTAGTGCTTAGTAATGTGAATGAATGCTAGATCTGATCTATTTCTATATGCTAAGTGTTTTGATGTATTAGATCTGGTTGAATACTGCGATGCTCTGTAACTACGGTTTCGACCTGCGATGTGAATAAGGGTTGAATAATCATGAATGTTAACTGCTAAGTGGTATGTTAGTGTTCTAATCATAGATCTATGTCCCATCTAGGTTGTAGACACTTGAGTCCTGCAACCACCCCTGCCTCTACCTCGGTTGAGACTTCATCTACTTCGCAAGTGTTTCCAAAAGGGTCGGTAGTTAGGGTTTTGTTCGTGAACTATTGAAGCATTCAACCTTGGGTCTGCCCTTTTTCCAACACTTATATTTACAAACTAGGGAAAATAGGGTGTTACAAAGATGAAGCACCAAAAGTCATGTGGGCCCCATTTGGGTAAGTTAGTACATCAACTTCCGAGGGTCATAACTTTTGCATATGATCTCTAGTTTAAGCGCACGATAGCCCGTTGGAAAGGTCTATCCAAGGACTACAGATATTTTTGCAAAAATTTGACTTCCAACATTGTAGTTTTAGTGAGCGTTAAAAACGTTGTTTAGGGCCTCAAAATGGCCCCAAAACTCAGGGACCCAAAAGCTAGGAAAAAACTGCCAAAATGAGCCAGTTGGAATAGGTGGAGGGCCATCAACATCCATATGGATCAATATACCCCCCTTAGGAAGTGATGGTATCGATTTCATTGAGTGCCCCCATTAGATGAGGAAATTTCTACTGAATGTTTCCCCGAATGAGCCATTTGCCTTGGTGCATGAGTTTCCCTTCTTTGACAACTTGATAAAGATGGATCTTTTGTTGGTGAGTTCCCTTGACCTATTTGTCCACAATATGATCAATGGATGCATGGTGTATGTAGTCAGGGTTGATCTCTATTGGTGTTAATTGTTCTGTTATCTCTGAGGTGTCCAATAATGGTGGGAAATAAGGTCGAAGGAGATCCACATTGAACACTGGGTGCAGGCCAAGGAAAGGAGGAATGTTGAGCTCAAAATAATTATCACCCACTACCTTGGTGATGGTGTACGACCCATAATAGAGTGGTCGAATATTCTGATGGGGTCTAGTAAGGCGTTCTTTTTGCAAATGAAACCAAACATTGTCACCCACCTAAAACTTATGTGGCACCTGATGTTGATCATGGTGCTACTTGTACTTATCATTGGACTTCTGTAGGATATCCTAAATCTGTTGGTGGATGTGATGGATCTTCTCAATGAACCGGGTGGCTTTTTCAACTTCAGTTGGAGCAGGAGATGAGTCATTCGAGGTGACTGCAAGGGGTAGTGAAACATCTATCGGACCCAATGGCTGGAATCCCAACCCCACTTGAAAGGGACTATGACTAGCTGAGGTATGCAGGGCTCGGTTGTAGCTATGTTGGACATAGTGAAGACTATCATCCCATGTGTGAGGGTGCTTGGAGTTATACATGTGTAGGATATGCATGATCATTCAATTTATGACCTCAGTTTGGACATCTTTCTAGGGGTGGAAGGCCATGGATTTGGTGATCTTGGTGTCTAGTAGTGACCAGAGGCTCGACCAGAATGTGCTGAGAAATAAATTGTCCTGATCATAGCGTAGGCAGTGTAGGACCTGATATACTTTTTGTCCTCCTATCAAATTTTTGGACAATAGAAATGTTTATGCAACATTGCCACTATCGTTTCAATGGTGAAGTGTCCTACCACCTTACTATAGTAGACTTCCTAGATCAACTTCGCTCGCTTTCTTGATGGAACAAAGATATGGGCCAGACGGCACAACAACCCATCCTAAATATGGAAATTAGTGACAATTGTATTTGCGCCTAAAATTTGGTAGGTGGTGGCAAAGTTTGGGTCTATCTCATAGATTTGGGTCCATCCAGAGGTCTCATGGTCGAAATATTCTATCGCCGTGGTGAGTGTCGCGAATGGTGGTCTGCTGAGGAAATAAACAACGTGATTGGTGCTTCATATTGTATACTTGATGCTGAGGTGGAATTGTTGCAAGTATGTGGACCAATTCTGATGGCGGTCATTCTACAATTTTCCTTGTGTCTGCATGAACTGTAGTGGATTATGACTAGTGTGGATGATTGTGTCCTTCCCAAGAATGTAATGTCTCCATTGGTGGCAGGATTTCACAATGGAGTACATTTCTTTGTCATAATTAGGGTACTTACGGAAAACATTTGATAGTGTCTCACAATGATAGGCCATAGGGTGGTCGTGCTGAGTGAGAATGATGCCCAAAGCATAGTCAGAAGCATCGGTTGTTGCAGGTCTGGTAGTGAAAGTACTAGGGATGAGAACAAGTGCTACTTCAAATAATCAAACACTTTTTCTTGGGACTGACCCCACACAAATTTCACCTTACCACCACCCTTGATTACTTGTATGAGGGTGCAATATGAGAGAATCCCAACATGAACCTACGGTAGAAATTGGCAAGGCCCAAGAAGATCGGATTCTCACTAAGTGTGGTTGGGGTTGGACAGTCAAAAATGAATTGGATCTTGGATGTATCCACATGTACACCATGTTGATCAATGATGTAGCCTAGGTAATGGAACTTATTCATGCCAAAGGAGCATTTTTCCAAGTTGGTGTATAGATTGTGCTTCCGCAGGGTGTGCAGAACCTGTTGAATATGATGCAAGTTTTATGCCCAAGTATTGTTGTAAATGAGAATGCCATCCAGATACACCACTACAAAATTATTGGTGAATGGTCACAAGATATCGTCCATCATCCTCTTGAAAGTGGCTGGAGCATTTTTCAAACCAAAGGGCATGAAAAACCATTCAAAAAGACCTTCTTTTGAATTGAAGGCGATCTTCCATACATATGTTTGTTCTATTGAGACTCGGTGATAGTCGAACTTTAGATCATTCTTACTAAAGTATTTGGCCCCCTTGAGCTGATCAAGGAGGTCGTCAATTCAGGGAATTGGGTATGGGTTTCTGACTATGATTTTATTTAGGGCCCAGTAATCAATGGAGAGTCGCGAGGTTCCATATTTCTTCTATACCAACACAATTGGGCTCCCGCAAGGTGATGAGATGGGATGGATGTGCCCCTTGTGGAGAAGTTCTTGGATCTACCGCTTGATCTCCTCATTATCTAATAGAGAGAGGTGGTAGACTATCCCATTGGGAAGTGGTGTGTCAAGGATCATATCAATGGGGTGCTTGACCTGACAGTGCAAAGGTACCCCGGTAGGTGAGGAGAAGATATTTGAGTATTATTCCACAACCTTATCCATTTGCTTTTGTTGTGTGGAGATGTCATCCACGGAGACCCTGGATGTGGTTGTGCTCTTTTTCACATTCTGAGAATGAATCATGAAGAAGACAAACTTCCTTGTCTGAGAGATGACCTTCCTGCATTACTTGGCAGATATCAAGGAAATAGCACTAGGTGGGACTACCTTGGGTATCCTATACCATTTCTTGTTCAAAGTAATAATAACACTACGAGGCCTAGACTCATATAAAACATGGTGTTTCCATAAATACGGTTGGCCCAAAATAACATTACAAACTTTGAGAGGGGAAACATCACACAATACCTCGTCTTTGAAGGGCTTGATGCCATATGATAGGTGACATTGTTGTCTGACGTAGATGTCACTTTCTTGGAAGAGCCATCTTATGGCATAGGGATATGAGTGTGGTGTTGTCGACAAAGTGAGTCGCTTGACAGCCTTTGTTGAGATGAGGTTCTTCTAGCTACCACTATCAATGATGAAGTGCAGCGAGGTACCCTTCACCCACATCTGTGAATGAAAAATATGATCCCCTTTCTATGGCTCATCTGGTTCACTGGGCTAAAGCTTGGAGGTAGAAATGGTAGCATTGGGTTCTATGTTAATGATATGTCTCCCCCTTTCTGGTTCTAACTCAAATTCAAAACCTGCATATGATTCAGAGGATTTCACCTCAGCCACCAGCAACTAATTTGAGCGACAATCAACAATGTTATACTAGGGATCTTATGGAAGTCACACTACTTCCCAGTATATTTCTTTGTCTTTCCAGTGTCCTTCTTTTCTTGTAGCCTAGATTGGTTTTCCTGAGTCGGTCTGTCTTTTCTCTACCCTTTGTTCTACAGGTTGGGGCTGCCCTTTCCTAGCTTTTCCTGTGAGGGGCTCCCAAGCCCAAATTTTCGTGTCTTTTTTTTGAGCTTCTGCTCAATTTTGATAGAATATCAGTAGGCCGCACCTAAGGATGAGATGTCAAGAAACTCCATTTCATCCTAGATGTATCTATGCATACCGCTGCAATACTTTAGCACTAAATTTCACTCGGAATCTTTGATACCCAGCTTGGTGCACTCGGGCACTGCTTGGTCTCTTTCCTACCGCAATGTGGTCCATTTTGTGTACAATTTATCATAATTTTCAATAGGGTAGTATTGTTCCTTAATAGCATCTCTGAAGGACTCCCAGGTGACCATGACTGTAAATAATGAGGGTTCCTCTGTTTCCTTTTTCTCATAGAAAGTTTCCCACCAATATTTGACATGGGTAATGGATTTGAGGAGAACAAAAGTAATATTTTCTCTGTTCTAGAAGTTATGGACAAATAAATACCCTTCTAGCATTTCAACCATTTTTCTATAGCATTGACGTCTATCTGACCTTCAAATATAGGAATATCGAAGTTGATTTGTACCTTGAAGGGGGTGGTGCCTCCGTTTGAGGAAGATGCATCGCCTGTTGGTAGCCTCCGAAGGATTTTCTCAAAACTATCCATCATCTCATTCTTTTGTTGTGTGAGGCACTCCTCGAGCAACATTTTTAAGGGATCTCCTATCCCATCATATTTATTTTCTCCCACCATGAGAGGTCACTTGGGCATGCGAGAGATTTTTTCCCTAAGAGAAAGAAGCTCGAGACCCAATTATTTGTACCATAACGCGTGGCCCTTCTGAAATTGACAGCTGAGATGCTTTTGGGTCTCCGAACTCTGGGAAAATCAAATCTCAAACCTGTTCTACCTTCGGCTTCTTTTACCCATAGCCCCGAATCTAATGACGCATGGCCCTTCTGAAATCAACGACTGAAATGCTTTCGGGTCTCCGGACTTCGAGAAAATCAAATCTCAAACCTCCTCTATATTCAACTGCTTTTACCTGGAGCTATATTTCGTGTAAATTTGAAATATCGAATACCCATGGATCGTTAATATGGAATACTCCTGGAATCTCCACCAATGAAAAAATTCAACCTATCTGCTACTTGTGCTTCGAGCCTGAAATGGACTACCATGAAAGTTGTGCCTAACATCCATCGTTGCAGCTTGAGTGAACAAGGACTTGGACGACTTGTTGTAGGCTGGGGAAAATAGAGAGAATAATGACTGAAACAAAGGAGATGAGTGTTCATCCTTAGAGAAAAAAATGTAGGTTTAGGGCCAAGACTTCCTTCGGGTAAGACATCAAGGGGAATTAGGGCACTCGAACAAAAGGAGAAAAAAAAAAAAAAAAATTAACAGTCAAAGGGGAAAATTCAAGATCTATCCCTCGAAAAGCAGAGAGACAGGGAAAGGATACAAGCTTAGGTATTCTCAAAAACAAACACATACGAACCTATACAACATTATGTGATAACATTTGGCTCCACAGGGGATGGCATGCTCCCTATGAGCTGACAAGAACACGTAGCTCTAGTGCCTTAGCTATTGGGTTATGGAGTCTCTTATTAAAATAAAAAGTAAAATAAAAACAAAAAGAGGGTGATATTTACAATGGTGGGATGTCGGTCACGGCCTAAACAAAAAAATTATTGAGAAAATGCCCATTGACAGGGCCACCCAAAACCTCAAAATCCTCCAAGTTCTACAATTCATAAGTGTTGTTCAGAAAAACCTTAGAAATCTTGAAGGGCCCAATCCATAAGGCTTCAAATTGAACATGTTTTCCCTTGTATTTCTTGGGTGCATCTCATTTGAGCACCAGATCCCCCAACTGGAAATTTTCCTTTCTTGCGCTCTTGTCAAAAGCTCGTTTTATTTTATGTTGATGGTCTTTTGCTTTATCAAGAAGTTGATCCCTAGTCTACTGCACTTCTACCAGTTGCAGTATCCTCCTGACCATGTCATCAAGTTCTCCTTGGTAGTCCTGGAGTAAATTCACCACACGAAAAGAAAGTTGAGTAGGAAATATTGCCTCAACGCCATACACTAGCTGGAAAGGAGAAATGCCCAATGATGTTTTTTTGGTAACTCTATCATCCCACAATGAAAACTTAAGATTTGAATCCCAGGCTTTCTTGTCATCTTCTAACAACATTTTGATGATATTTATGAGGCTCTTGTTAGAATACTCTGCTAAACCATTTCCCCAAGGGTAGTAGGGAGTAGAATGGACTAGTGTGATCCCATACTGCTCACATAAATTAATTAATGGCTCATCTCTGAAAGAGGCAACATTGTTTGTGACAATCCTGCTTGAACAGATAAATCTGGATATGATATCTTCAAGGAAATTTATGATCACCTTGTGCTAATCACTCCTTGTAGGGATGTCTTCTATCCATTTGGAAAAATAATCAGTGGTGGTCAAAATCCACCTGTGCTAGCCACTCGAGGCTGGGTGGATCTCTCCAATGAAGTCGAGACCCCACTATTGAAAAGGTCTAGAAACAGCTACAAGTTTCAAAGGAAAATATTTGAGTTGCTGCTTTCCAACAAACTTTTGACACTTGGTACAGGCTCTAATCTTTCACAAACATCGGTAAAAAGGGTGGGCCAGAAATACCTAGCTCTGAGGATCTTATATGTTGTGGTCCTCCAAAAATAATTCCCCCCACATGAGATGTCATGAAAATCATACATAGCTCTTTGGGCTTCTTGTGGGTATAGAAACCTCGATAGGACTCCCAGAGGATCCTTCCGGTACAAATTTTGATTAATGATACAATAATTGATTTCTTTAAGTTTCAAAGATATCACCTTGTTTTTACCCAAACCATCAAGGGGCCTCAACTTTTGCAAAAAGTATATGATGTCTTTATACTAGGGGCATATTTCTAATTTGGAGCCGACATGAGATTCTTCACTAGAAATCTCAACTTGCTGATTTTTTGAGTCTATATTCATGAAATTGACCCCCAATTCATTGCACTTTGATTCAGCCAGTAACCTGGCCAAACATTGGCCTTTCACCAACCTAGTGGGTTTGATTTCCAAGTCAAACTCCATAATCTTGGCAATCCACTTGCTTCTTTTCCCATCTATATCAATTTGGATCAGTATATCCTTTGCTAAAGTCGGGGGAACATATGCACTAATTTTTTAGTGCAGAATATAGATTCTGAAAGACTTGAGGGCTTTCACCAAAGAATACGCATGTTTTTCCATGATATCATATCTCGTTTCTGCATCTCTCAGTGCTCTGCTAAAAAAGGAAATAGGTTGTTCCAACCCATTTGAATTTCTCTGTAGAAAAACAATAGCTTATGTATATGATGAAACAAAGGAAAATATAATAAATTCCTTGGAATAGTCTGGGATAATGAGAACACGTGCTTTAGTCAACGCCCTCTTGATTTGGTTGAAATAATTTCTGGACTCAACATTCCATTTCACTTCATTCCCATTTTTTAGCATGGTTGTAACATATTTAATCAACTCAGCAAAATTAGAAATGAATATCCTCATAAAAATGATTTTACCCAAGAAATATTGAACCTCTTTCCTGGTTATGGGAAAAGACAAGGACTGGATGGCCTCTACTCGGCTTGGATCAATTTTCACCCCTTGAGCTGACACAATATGCCTCAAAACGTTTCCCTCTTGCATGGTGTTAGTGCTCTGTAATTTTCCCAAGGTTGTGGAGGCAGTCACAGAGGCAACATCAAAACCACTTCGAGCCTTGGATCTAGCCCTCCAAGACTCAAAGAGGGATCTCTATGTCTGATATAGATTTGTTTGAGTATGGATCTTAGGCTATCTATGCAGAACATAGGATTTTGTTTTGGATTTTGTATGTTTGGGAGATTGAAAATGATGCAGGAGCATCGCTCCAAGCCAGCAGCGCTTCAACCAGCCAGCACATTAAAGCGTGCATTCAATGGGAAGGAGAGAGGCACAACCCTCTCGATTTTGAAATTTGAAATTTCAATAAATGTTTGTAAGGTTGATAGAGCCAAAATCCATACATGTGCATAGGCTTAGATAAAGGTTTCCTTAATTGGTTGTAAGGATGAGATCTAATCTGATTCGGACTAGACCGCCATTCAATGTAATTGAATGTAATTTATGAGAGTAGGTAGCTTGGAGGGAAGAGCTTGAGGAGCCCCTCTTTGTAAAATATCTTCTTTGTATATAGTAGTTAGTTTTTAGAAGGGGAGAAGAGAGCCGAGACTTTGTTGCGGTCCGAGCTCGAACACATTGTAATCAGGCATTCTTGATTAATACAAACAGAGCATTTTTTCCTACATGTTGTTGTCCACATGTTTATGAGTTCATGAATGAATGTCTTTATGTGTTGATGATATGTTGTAGATGTATGTTAGGTATGCATTTGTAGGGATAGACATAAATTATTGTCTGTGATTTCTTTGATTCCAGGTTTGGGTTCTTTAAGGCTTCATGCAAGAGGTTGCATGACAGAATATTGCGGTTTTTGTAATCCAATGCAAGGAGTGCACTTCTGAATTCTGCGGATTCAGACAAAGACGTGTCAGGAGGGTGCACCAGTTGAAGTCACTAACTCAAGGAGAATCCTCAAGGTTGTTGAATACCTTGGAGGTAAGACTGTGCAGAAGAGAGCACGGGATAGACCAGAATCATTGAGGCATTATGTAGAAACTCTGCCAGGAGAGCATTGAGTAAGTGCATTGAAGGCACATAGAAGACATAATTTCTGAGAATTTTGTAAGGCTTTGCCAAGAGGGCATTGAGCGAATTCACAGGATGCATTAGGAGAAGAACTCTATTTCGAGTTCGGCAAGAAGATATAATCACTGAGGATTCTGGAAACCTCTGCCAGGATGGCATTGAGTTGGTACAGGTGTGCATAGAAAGAACTCTTGTTTGAGTTCAGAAAGGAGAAGAAGTGTCAGGAGGAAGACCTTCACAAGGTTACTGAACACCCTGTAGGCTCAGCAAGGGGTGCTTGAGAAGGAAGTTTTCAGAGGGAATTTCCATCCTTTCAAGGAGAGAAAGGGGCAAAGACCTTAGAGGTCTGAGAAATTCAAGCTCAAGAGGATAAAGACCTGTGCAAGGAATGCACCAGGCCAACACCTGAGTAAAGTGTTGACAGACAAACAACCATATGAAGGCTCATCAGGAAGCAGGAGTGGAAGCGAGAGAGGACTTATTCTAAAGTCCCAAAGCTCATGACAGATAGCACTTTTGTGTGTATAGACTCTGCAAAGAGTGCATAAGTCAAGAAACCTTTCAAGGTTTTAGAGAGGACTAAGCTCAAGAGGAAAAGTTCCTTTGCGCATAGAGCCATAGCTTCAAGGAATCGCAGAAGTCGAGACACCCTTTGGTGCGTAAGAGTTTGAAAATATGAGGGGGGACAGCGTCTTTAGAACGCAGGTGAGAGCCAAGGATACAGGCTTCACAAAAGGAGAAAAGGTTGAGACCTTTGAAGCATTTGAAGTCTTCCAAGTTCAGGAAGAAGCGTAAGCTCAGGAGGGAGCACAGTTTCCATTAGATCAGTTGTAGAGAATGAGATCTGGACCGTTGAATCTACGTCCAAGCAAGCAGGAGGAGAGTGTGTAGGAGAAAGAGATATGGGCCGTCAGATATGGGTGCATCGACTGATAGCCATCAGATCCAGGAGAAGGTGCATGAGGTTTAACCCTCATATGTGAAGAAGGGAACGAAAGGCCTATTTCGTCATTTCAGCTACAAGGAATGCAAAGGGTAAGAGTTTGGAACTCTTGACCCGTGAAATCCCAAAAAGACACAAGTCATCAAATCAGGAGAGGCTATGAGTCGTTGATCCCAGTTTGGAGTGGAAGACCGATGTTTCGGGGTCCGGTACTTCAGTATTTCGAATATCGGGAGCTCGAAGGGGCAGGGAGTTTTTGCAGCCGGGATCGCGAAGTCCCAAAACATGAAAACCCGAAATCAAATGGAGGAATAGCATGGTCATGGAACAGGGTCACATATTTTGACATTTCAGGATTCGGATTTTCGGAAATCCCGGGGACAAGAAGTCAGGCACTTGACATTGAAAGTCCCAAAGTCACGAAACATGACATACCTTTGGAGTTGGGCTATGGTCACAGAGGACGAAATCGCATAGACTAGAATTTTGGCATTTTGGCATTTCGGTGTTCAGGGGATCGAGGAGCCAGAGAACTCGATGTCAGGGTTCATGAAATCGTGAAACCTGAAATCCCTTTTCGGAAAGGGTCGCAATCATGTCTGGTGGCCATGTGGAGATGAAGACTCACGCCTGGTGCATTGCTTGTGACAGTGGAGTTTTTTTCAAGGAACTTTGGATCAGATTCTTGGGATTCTGATAGGGACCCGAGGGAGCCGCTTCGGCTCGAGGAAGAATTCAGGAACGATCCTAAGATTGGGAGGTCGTGTAGAACTTGCTAAGGCAGGGGGTGTTGCGTCAGTTGTGGTATCAGAGTAGGATTTGACTTATGTATGTGACAGAAGATAAGGAGACAGAGTGTTGAAGATCTGTAGAGATTATTGTAGGTGCGCAACAGTCAAAAGACAGTCTGGTTGACTGTAGGGGACACTGGAAGCACTCATGGTTGCAGAGTGACAGTAGAATATTTTCCAGGAGGGCAAATTGAAGGCAGGAATATGGCTATTGAAGGCCATAGATGTGATGGAAAGAAGATCCATCAGTAGCCAAGCAAATATGAGATGGATAAAGAACTCGTTGACATCAGAGCGACGATGGAGGAACTTGCATTGCGGATGCAGCGGGATGTAACATCAAGATGGGTATATGAATGGCCCATGAAGGCAAAGGTAAAATGGTCGATTTATGAATTGGTGGCCAAAAGACAGCGAAGGTTGTTAAATAAATGGCTAAGGCATGCTGAAATCCTCAAAGATGATGAAAAGGAGATGGTTTAGGTATGTGAACCAGAGGTTGGAAGAAATCTCAGTGATATTGAGGATGGACTGAGATCAGTTGAAGATCTCATAGACTTCCAGGAGGGCAGAACAGAAATTCACAATTTCAGGTGGGAAATGAGATGATATCGCTGCGGGATCTCATAGACTGTCAAGAGGAAAACAGGGGAATTTCACGTTGCCAAGAGGGAAATGAGAAGAGATCCGAGGGTCTCATAGACTACCAAGAGGACAACAGAGAAGAAATCCCAATTTTCTAGGTGGGCAAGGGAGAGAAGATGAGATTGACTGAAAGTCTCATGAACTCAGAGGTGAGTTTGGATCAGCCAGAGGAGCTGGCAGGGAAGATGAGCTCAGAGGCAAGTTCATATCAGCAAGGACAGCTGACAGAGAAGGAGGATCAGAGGAATCTTCTGATGATTGGGGGAATTCGGATATTTTTTCCATATAGCTGGGATGAGGCCAGCATATGCATTGTAGAGGTAGCAGCAAAAGAAGGACAACCATCTGTGACTATCAAGGAAGTGGAGAAGATATCAGAGGCTTCCCAAGCAGAGGAAAAGGAGCATTCGGTAGAATGGCTCGAAAATTTCAGCCAGAAAGTTGAAAAGGAGACAGTTGCAGCACTGAAGCTGACAAAAAAAGAAGAGCATGGAGATAAGGTGGTCACTCCATGGGAGATGGAGTTGGAGATGCTAGAGGATTGGCTAAATAATCCAGAGCCAGCAGATGACTACCGAGAGAAGACAGTCATGTAGATTGCAAAGGAGGAGCATTTTGAGGAATCGCTCAGAGATTTCAGCCAAGGAGTTGAACAGCTAATGATGATCACTACCATACCGAGGTATGCAGCGAAAGATGACAGAAAATTCCAGGCTGAGAAGCAGCTGGAAGGAGTTGGACTTGAGCTAACACAAGGATAAATGAAAATAGAGTTGTCACAGAGAGAAGCTAAGAAGCAGCTCAGCGATGTGACTGCAAAGATGAACTTTTCCGCAGAGTGGACACTTAGTGCCATAGGGGATGAAGAGGATGGCATGGGAGATCATGATGATCTGCCCATTTGTATAAAGAAATTTTAGTAGAAGAGACTGCATGAATAGAGCTATCCATTTCAGAAGCTGGATGAAATGATCGAGCAGATCAGGAAGCTGATGTTGAAGTCAGCACAAGAGATTTCCAGTAGGGAGAAGCTGAGCAGAAGGGAGACAGTAACAATAGAGAGATAGAGTAGAGGAACAACTCCAAAGAGTTGTTTTGGATCCAAGAGGATTTCAACAGCAATGTTGGGAAGCTCATGAGTAGGAGCTCATGAATTTTTCACAGCAGAGGAGTATGATGCAGGAGCATCACTCCAAGCCAGTAGTGCACCAGCCAGCCAGCACATCAAAGCATGCATTCAATGGGAAGGAGAGAGGAGAAACCCTCTCAATTTTGAAATTTGAAATTTCAATAAATGTTTGTAAGGCTGATAGAGCCAAAAGCCATACATGTGCACAGGCTTAGATAAAGGTTTCCTTAATTGGTTGTAAGGCTGAGATCTAGATCAGATTCAGAATAGACAGTCATTCAATGTAATTGAATGTAATTTATGAGAGTAGGTAACTTGGAGGGAAGAGCTCAAGGAGCCCCTCTTTGTATCTATTAGTTAGTTTTTAGAAGGGGAGAAGAGAGGTGAGACTCTGCTGCGGTCTGAGCTCGAACACATTGTAATCGGGCATTCTTGATGAATACAAACATAGCAATTTTTCCTGCATGTTGTTGTCCACATGTTTATGAGTTCATGAATGAATGTCTTTATGCATTGATGATATGTTATAGATGTATGTTAGGTATTCATTTGTAGGGATAGACAGAAATTATTTTCTGTGAGTTATTTGATTCCAGGTTTGGGTTCTTTGAGGCTTCATGCAAGAGGTTGCATGACAGAATATTGCGGGTTTTGTAAGCCAATGCAAGGAGTACACTTCTGAATTCTGAAGATTCATACAAAGACGTGCCAGGAGGGTGCACTGGCTGAAGTCACTGACTCAAGGAGAATATTCAAGGTTGTTGAATACCTTGGAGGTAAGATTGTGCAGAAGAGAGCACAAGAGAGACCGGAATCATTGAAGGATTATGTACAAACTCTGCCAGGAGGGCATTTAGTAGGTGCATAGAAGGCACAGAGAAGACAAAATTTCTGAGAATTTTGTAAGGCTCTTCTAGGAGGGAACTGAGTGAATGCACAGGATGCATTAGGAGAAGAACTCTATTTTGAGTTCAGAAAGAAGACAGAATCACTGAGGATTCTGGAAAACACTGTCAGGAGGGCATTGACTTGGTGCAGGTGTGCACAGAAAGAACTCTTTTTTGAGTTCAGAAAGGAGAAGAAGTGTCAGGAGGAAGACCTTCATAGGGTTACTGAACACCCTGCAGGCTCAGCAAGGAGTGCTTGAGAAGGAAGTTTCCAGAGGGCATTTCCATCCTTTCAAGTAGACAAAGGGGCAGAGACCTTAGAGGTATGAGAAATTGAAGCTCAAGAGGATAAAGACCTATGCAAGGAATGCACCAGGCCAACACCTGAGTAAAGTGTTGACAAATAGACAGTCGTCTGAAGGCTCGTCGGGAAGCAGGAGTGGGAGAAAGAGAGGACTTATTATAAATTCCTAAAGCTCAGGACAGATAGCACCTTTGTGTGCAGAGACTCTGTAGAGAGTGTAGAAGTTGAGAAACCTTTCAAGGTTTCAGAGAGGAAAAATCTCAGGAGGAAAAGTGCCTTTGCGCACAGAGCCATAATTGCAATGAATCACAGAAGTCGAGACACCCTTTGGTGAGTAAGAGTTTGAATATATTAGGAGGGATAGCATCTTTAGAACGTAGGTGGGAGCCGAGGATACAGGCTTCACAATAGGAGCAAAGGCTAAGACCTTTGAAGCATTTGAAGTCTTCCAAGTTCAGGAAGAAGCGCAAGCTCGGGAGGGAGCACAGTTGTTGTTAGATCAACTAGAGAGAATGAGATCTGGACCGTTGAATCTATGTCCAGGCAAGCAACAGGAGAGTGCACAGGAGAAATATATCTGGGCCATCAGATATGGGTGCATGGACTAATAGCCATCAGATCCAGGAGAAGGTGCACGATTTTTAACCCTCGTATGTGAAGAAGGGAATGAAAGGCCTATTTCAGCATTTCGGCTACTCGGAATGCAAAGGGTAAGAGTTTGGAACTCTTGACCCGTGAAATCCAAAAAAGACACAAGTCATCGGATCAGGAGAGGCTATGAGCCATTGATCCCAGTTTGGAGCGGAAGACCGACGTTTTGGGGTTCGGTACTTCGGTATTTCGGATACCGAGAGCTCGAAGGGGCAGGGAGTTGTTGCAGCTAGGATCGTGAAGTATCAAAATGCAAAAACCCGAAAGAAAATGGAGGAGTAGTGTGGTCACGGAATAGGGTCACATATTTCGACATTTTGGGATTCCGCTTTTCAGCAATCCCAAGGACAATAAGTCAAGCACTTGACATTGAAAGTCTCGAAGTCGTGAAACACGACATACCTTTGGATTTGGGTTATGGTCACGGAGGACAAAATCGCATAGACTGGAATTTTGGTATTTTGGAATTTCAACGTTCAGGGGATCGAGAAGCCAAAGAACTCGATGCCAGGTTTCGCAAAATCACGAAACCTGAAATCCCTCTTCGAAAAGGGTCGCGATCATTTCTGGTGGCCGTGTGGAGGTGAAGACTCACACCTAGTGCATTGCTTGTGCCAGTGGAATTTTCGTGAAGGACCTGTGGATTGGATTCTTTGGATTTCGATAGGGACCCGAGGGAGCCGCTTCGGCTCGAGGAAGAATTTGGGAATGATCCTAAGACTGGGAGATCATGCAGAACCTGCTGAGGCAGGGGGTGTTGCATCAGAAAACTCAAATTTTCATTGGGCCATGGGGTCTACCTTTTTTAAATTGGATCTATCTCAGATGTAAAATATTGTCTCCACAGAGTAGGATAGCAAGAATGCTAGATCAAATTGAATTAAATTAAAGTGGAGGAGAGGAAGAGAAGGGAAAATCCATCAAGAAAAGGAGCAGGTAATAATTCCTATGCCAACTTCAGACGAAAACATGTAGATCATTAAAAGACTAGAAACAGAGTGCAAAAAATAAGTTTTGTTATTAATATTTCTTTCAATGATTAGATCATGGAAAAACATGAATGGATTAACAGAGTAATAAAATAATTACTCAGATAAAAACATCACCAAGGAGTCTAACACAAGAATCCTGCAGATACAATTTTTATTTCTGGAAAGTCATCTAGAAAATTACAATGTATCTCCTGTGGGGCATGAATCTAAAGCTCAATCATCAACACTTGTGCATTTTTCTTATTAAAATATATGGAACAGACTCTCCCCAGGATCAGGAGGTCGAATTCAACCACCTCGGCCAAAAATAGGAATAAAAATCCCTAAAAATCCTGAACTGTCCCCCATGAAAGACGGGTCGAATTTCAGCAAAAAAGGGGTCCACTCAGACATTTGTTTCTCTTTAATGCTGACACCTGGGAAACAAATGATGGAGTTTATTTTAGATGAGTTTGTCTGGAGAAAAACCCTCCTTCAGTTTCTCAAATTTAGTCTCCATCTCGCTGAAACAGCTCCCGCAAAATCAGGATTATAAGAGAAAAAATGAAAAACTGAAAAAATGGGGATCAAAGATGGATTTGATTCTCCCAACTGGTGTCACGTGTGCAAAACATTGAGATATTTTTTTGTTATTCCACTCATTCTGAACAACAACCTCTTTTGTTTTTTTTAAATTCATCTCTGTTTTCCCAGAAACAT
>JZKD02S0352105.1:89436-107277 GCA_000966675.3 Picea glauca
TGAGGCACAGTAAAAAAAATTAGATATTTTCTTTGTTTGTTTAAGTAGTCAAGTGTTTGCACAGATTATCAGGAAAAAGTTCATTTTCATAAGTTTCTGCATATGTCCCCTTTCTCTAAGCATCAGTGTGTTCCTTGCGCCTGGAACTAGTATGTTAGTGCCACTCGTTCATCCTTTGTAGCGTAACATTATTTTGTTCTTTTTTCAAAGCTTTTCAAAATATTGAAAAAAGACAAAAGAAAATCAAATATACCCCAAAAAGAGGAAGGGAAAAGTATTTTCTTTTTGTTGGCAGCACAAGGAGACGCCCTTGGAAAAAGAACATATTTTTGTTTGTTCGTCAAAGATCTGGGATATAGTATGACCTTAGGAACTTGTTCTCATAGAGTCATGTCCTCCTACATTTGGTTATTCCTCCAAACATATGGAGAGTTGGTGTTTCCTCCTGCATCGTCAACTTATGTCAATATCATGCTGCCTGAGTCTCATCATTTGTCGTGCTACTGTCCAAGGGAATTTTTTACCAAGCTTGTGTCAGCCTTTCTACAATTTGTCTCATGTCCTCATGCCCGACCATCCTAAAAAACCAATCAAAATCCTTGCTCAAAATCAATGAAGTTCTCTGTCTGATCACTAAGATCCTCTTTTTTATTCATGATGAGTTGTCAAAGACGTCTGGGTAATGAAGTCGTACACTCACATTACACTCTTACCCAAGTTTTGAAGATCTTGAATTTGTTGCTCAAGCTCTGAAAGCATCATCTCCAGCCATCAGACGACACTTAGCTTCTTGAAGATGGATACTATACATGTATATATTTTGATTTTGAGATGTAGATCCACTGTGTATTGCTCGCAGCTACACTTTATATAGTTACATGACATGGATCTGCAGTGTATTTGATTGGAATCCATGATTTTATTTTTTTATCCCGAGCATGGGTATGTCTGCCTCGGAGAGACAAAATGTTATTTTGTAGATGGCAGCTCCTGAATACTGGTCCCTGGGCTCACTCACTTGGCACGTTGATAAAGATTGGTAAATTATTTCGACCATCGGATGCTCTTTTGATCTCCGACTTTAGGAGGCATTTGTTATAATCCTAATTTGCACCCAGCCTGCATACCTGGCCTCAAGCCCTACTATTTTCCAATTTCTTGAGCCAAGATCTTCTAAAATGCCCTCTTTTTTGAGTCACACGCACCCTAGCCTTATACAATCCGTGTATTCACACATTAATACACATGCATGCCTTCTACAACCTGTGTATACTGACAAAAGAATGAAAAATGGAAAGTTGCAGATGGGAAACAGAGTTTCGAGAAATTGCTAAAACCGTTTGACTGCCTATGGCCAGTCATTAAACCAGATAACTACCTATAAAAGAAGGGGTAGGGGTCCCATTTGAAAAAGAGAAGAAGAAGAGTATAGAAACTCTGCCCAAATTTATCCCCCCTTTGCCCCAATTTCCACCAATTGTATTGTGAGGTTGAGTAGTTGGTGCATTGTGAAGAGGAGCCCAGGACCAGGTTCAAGGAGCAGTGTTGACCATGTATTGTAAGTTTACTCTTGTGAAGATTAATACAAAAAGGAATAATTTTTTCATCCCACCATATCATGTGTTCAAATTGTGTATTTATTTTATGATATTGTCACATCTAACCCAACAATTAGTATATGAAATGCATGTTTGCAGCTCTCTATTTGTCCATGTGTGAATGTAGGTTAGCTTTGGGAGGAGGATTGCAGTCAAGGAGAAAGTGAAAGCAAAGGGATCAACATCAAACGAAGGATTTAAGGTGGAGTTACCTAATATTATTTGCACCTTTGTATTACATGAATGTGAGGTTTTGTGTTGGGAGAATAGGAAAAAGTAGAGGCCTCTAAATGGGCATTTTCTGCATGCATAATTAGAGCCCTTAAATGCTAAGTTCGTAAGTGGGATTTCCTACTCACATCAAGTTGGCCCATATAATAAGGTGGAGGATATCCCCCTTTTTCCTAAATAATAATAATGCTCACCCATAGTGAGAGACAAGGCACCAGCCACTAAAAGTGGCAATCCCCAAACATGGGCAAGGGTGCTAGTGGGAAAATCCCCCCTTTAACTACACTAGGGTTTAATATGTAGATAGAGTGAATGACCATATAAAATTCAATCAATTTTCTATTCTACCCCCAACATACCAAAACGAATGAAAAAAAAAGAAATAAGAGAAAAGATCGGTAACTATAACTTTGATTCCATGTCTGGTGATGATTTCCTCAAGCTTGGTAGTTCCAATGACTGCACGTTTCCTCCCAAGGCTGACCGACATCCAAATATAGGAAAAAAAGGACTAAAAGCATGATATTATATTCATGAGTTAGGTTTAGATATCAAATGCGAAGTATAAATCAATGAAAATACACAAAACATCATCATTTGGGACAAGAACATGCGATTCTTTTATTCAACAAACAAAGATTGAAACTTACAATCTGTGTCGGCCATCGTTCCAAGAGCTTGGTCTAGGATCCTCTTTACAATTCTCCAAGTGCATCTTGAATAAACCTCTTCTCTCAATATTCTTATCACCTAAAAGGAAGGGAATGGATTGAATGGAGGAAGAAGGGATTGATGAGGGAATGTTGAGGCAATATCTCACAAAAGGTAGAAAAATCTTGGGCAAGGAGGGGAAGTGAAATTAGGTAGAGTTTCATTATTCTTATGATTGGATGTGAAATGAGACCCCAAAACCTCATTTTATATGAAAAAAGGATGGTTATTCGGTTGGGTGGCAGGCCATAGCAGATGAATTGGATGGGAAACCTCTAATATCCTRTGAATTTCAACGAATTCCTTGCAACTTTTTAGTTTTTGCAACTTTTGCAAGCATAYGTTGGTTGTTTAGTGTGAAGCAAGAATATGTACAAKAKTTKYAGTGGTGAATCAAKCATATGTACGTGATTTTTAATGGTGCAGGGTGTGTACATCTTCTAAAAAATGGYTTTTTAAGAAAAGATTCTCAACAGTGCTTTGGCAAAGTATGCAAGTAAGAGGGCCAAGGCCATGTATGCATGAGTAGGGAATTTTAGGGCTATAATAGATGCCCCCTAATGTGTGAGGTCATAAKAGAAASTAAATGCCAAAAMAMATTACAACATCTTCACCAATGTGCAAAATYGAGTGATCCATGTTGACGATAAAAATTGCAACGAGGAATTCYRCCCGCAAAGTATTGTGAAAGCCTATTATTTAAATTATGCTAATAAGATATAAYACTAGTAGGTGGGACCCCCTTGTAGGCTGGAGACTTGGAKATAGTCATATCACACATTTTATGTTRTTGTTTTGATGTTKCTTRYAKGGTCTTATATGGTTGATGATGCAGTCTTGATTTYGTTTTGACATAATGACAGGTGGATGATGCATTTTATGGATGTTTTGTTATTCAAAGCTTTAATTTTATGTTATGATTGGCATATATTTACAATTCTATGTTCAATAATGTTACCATTATTTAGTACCTGGATACACCTACACAAGACATATGTTAGTAATAACATAAAACAAAAGAAATGGGAAAGAAACTTACACAAAAAAATCCAAAAGAAAGAGCATATACATTGCTATGTTAGAAGTTATGTGCAATTAAAATGAAAACAAGTTAGTATTAATCCTAACTAAAAATCGTTAGTGGCTATGTGATTTGTAATTGAGTTATATTGGGCACATTTGATATATGGTATGTTATGGAAGTTTGGCAATAGTTGATATGAATTTTTGGGTGGCGCATTTGGCAAGCAATGTGGTCGCAGATTTCAATGGTTTGGAATTAATGACATGGTTAATATATTAGTGATTTTTGGTTGTCGTGTACTTCAAAATTGAATGAAGAGGAATATGGAAGCAATGTGAAGTAAATTCGCGTCACTCCATACTTCCCCCATCGGACCGTCACCCTAGTATGGTTATTGTTTCATTTCTTTTGTTGGTGGTTAAGCTCCGAGATCCAAGCCTGGGAAGGAAGTGCTCGACCAGCTCGCTCCTTTCAAAGCTATTGGTTACAGGTATGGTCCTTTTCACCCATCCATAAATTTTTCTCTGTGTGTGAACGAATGATGGCTCAGTGGTGCGTTGGTTTTTGTTTTCCTGAGATTGGCAACTGTGTAAATGCACGGGTCTTCTCTCTGGAATGACTGTGTGGTTATTCATTTTTTAAGTAAATGAATTGGTTGGTTGAGTTACGCATTCTCTGGTTGTTTTGTGTGGTGAAAACCATGATGGCTCTCTGTTGTTTTAAGTTGATATGAGTATTATCTCTTTGTGTTTTTTTGGAGGGTTTCACTCTATTTTGCATTACTCGTCGCTTCCTCCCAGTTATGAGGGTAACCATGTCTAGTTGTATTCAGGATGCTATGGGGTTGTTGTGTATGTTTTCACACTACCTTTTGGTCGGTGTGTCTTTTCCAGAGACATGGTCATGGGTTTATTCACCTGGTCGTGGTTTTTTTTGTGGTATTGGCATCAACAAATCTCATAAATCGGTTATAGGGTGGCCATTATGCCAATATGTATGCTTTATGATTGTTGGTGATATAAATTAAGCCTTGGTTCTGCATTCCCACTACCATTGTTATAAACTTATTTGTCTCATGAGAAATTAACACATAGTATACCTCTATGTGCTTTGGATTACTTGTCACTGTAAAGTGGACATTCACTTCTCCTCTGCATCATTTTCCTAANAATTTTATGTTATGATTGGCATATATTTACAATTCTATGTTCAATAATGTTACCATTATTTATTACCTGGATACACCTACACAAGACATATGTTAGTAATAACATAAAACAAAAGAAATGGGAAGGAAACTTACACAAAAAAATCCAAAAGAAAGAGCATATACATTGCTATGTTAGAAGTTATGTGCAATTAAAATGAAAACAAGTTAGCATTAATCCTAACTACAAATCGTTAGTGGCTATGCGATTTGCAATTGAGTTATATTGGGCACATTTGATATATGGTATGTTATGGAAGTTTGGCAATAGTTGATATGAATTTTTGGGTGGCGCATTTGGCAAGCAATGTGGTCGCAGATTTCAATGGTTTGGAATTAATGACATGGTTAATATATTAGTGATTTTTGGTTGTCGTGTACTTCAAAATTGAATGAAGAGGAATATGGAAGCAATGTGAAGTAAATTCACTTCACTCCATACTTCCCCCATCGGACCGTCACCCTAGTATGGTTATTGTTGCATTTCTTTTGTTGGTGGTTAAGCTCCGAGATCCAAGCCTGGGAAGGAAGTGCTCGACCAGCTCGCTCCTTTCAAAGCTACTGGTTACAGGTATGGTCCTTTTCACCCATCCATAAATTTTTCTCTGTGTGTGAATGAATGATGGCTCAGTGGTGCGTTGGTTTTTATTTTGCTGAGATTGGCAACTTTGTAAATGCACGGGTCTTCTCTCTGGAATGACTGTGTGGTTGTTCATTTTGCAAGTAAATGAATTGGTTGGTTGAGTTACACATTCTCTAGTTTTTTTGTGTGGTGAAAACCATGATGGATCTCTGTTGTTTTAAGTGGATATGAGTATTATCTCTTTGTGTTTTTTTGGAGGGTTTCACTCTATTTTGCATTACTCGCTGCTTCCTCCCAGTTATGAGGGTAACCATGTCTAGTTGAATTCAGGATGCTATGGGGTTGTTGTGTATGTTTTCACACTACATTTTGGTCGGTGTGTCTTTTCCAGAGACATGGTCATGGGTTTATTCACCTAGTCGTGTTTTTTTTCTGTGGTATTGGCATCAACGTATCTCATAAATTGGTTATAGGGTGGCCATTATGCCAATATGTATGCTTTATGATTGTTGGTGATATAAATTAAGCCTTGGTTCTACATTCCCACTACCATTGTTATAAATTTATTTGGCTCATGAGAAATTAACACATAGTATACCTCTATGTGCTTTGGATTACTTGTCACTATAAAGTGGACATTCACTTCTCCTCTGCATCATTTTCCTAAACTACTCATCATTGAACTGTTGTGCCATTGCACAGAACAGAGTTATAAGGATCCCTAGAGTTCTACCGTGCTTGTATCGAAGGGTCTCTGCCTATTTTTTGATATGTTTCGAGGACCCCCAGTCTCTCTATGCCATTGATGACCAAGCAAACTCTTGATTACTTCTTTTTTATTCATTATTATAGAGCCTGATTATAATAATCCCCAATTGTTCTCACTATTTTCAGGCGTATGGTTGACTGTCATAGATTGGTTGAGTGATTATGAAAGTTTCTTTGAGTACTTATATTGAAATCATTTGATTTCGTTGGTGGGAAAGTTGTGATCGGGGATTAGAATTTATATACAGTCAAGGGGATGCCTCTTTTCATTATGTCAGTTGCGTTGAAAACCTAGCTCGTTTTTTTTATTAAATTGTTTGATTGGGAATCAGTGATAATGTACAGTCATAGAGATACCCCTTTTTCATTATGATTTGGATCGTTGTGTTCTTACAGCATGGTGTCAATTTCAGTTTGTGAGTGTTGTGTGTTTCACTAGTCTTGATCGGGATCATGGAAAATTATGGAAATTATTGACTGTGATTTTGTTATGTGTCTATTATGGAGGCATCGTGCATGTTTTATTTAATTACATCACCAATGATGAAGCTCGGGTTTCGTATTATGGTTTCATTGCAATTTTTATTGGTTAATATAATGAAAAGGGCATGAAATCAGGTAAATATTAGAATTCCTTTCAATCTGGAAAAGGGAAATGTCTATATGTGTTGGCATAGAGGGGCAGACCCAGGGTTCAATGCTCAAGAGAACACCAACAAAACCCTAACTACCATCCCTTTTGGAAACACCTGCAAAGCAGATGAAGTCTCACCCGAGGTAGAGGTAGGGGTGGTTGCAAGACTCAAGTGTCTGTAACCTTAGTTGGGACACAGATCTGTAATTATACTACTTACAGCACACTTATCATCAATCAACCATTAATATCCAACCCTTATTCTACTTCGCAGATAGCACAGAGAATCGAAATATTCACTTAGATCTACAATATCTCAGCACTTAGCAACAGTAATACATCAGGTCTTGTAGATCCTCACTAAGCACTTGCACATACATCAGATCTAATAATCATATATATCTAAGAATCACAAAGAATAAGTGAATATATTAAAAGCACATAGCATAAGAAGAGATAAACACAATGAATTGAATCATAGAGCATTACACATAGATTTACGTGGTTCACCCCCACCCTGGGGCTACATCCAACAACTCTTCTTCTTTATTAGTATCTTCAATCGTCAGTTACAGCACAGCGCACAAAAACCCTTCTTTGCAAAGAACAAAATATATGCCTAGCTCGCTAGATCCTTCTTCCTTACACTTCAGCACAAAGCCTCTTAAAATAAATTGCACTTAGTCTTGCAAGCTTCTTATGATCATTCACAGAGAATTTACAATCCACTTCTGATCACACAGATCTAACTATTAGCACTAAGCCATCTGCCATACATCACATAGATGGACTGCTATTTATATCTATCCTAGGCATCTATTTATACATTAAAAACATGGGCCTAAACGTGGGTAAACCCACGAGCCGACATCCCTTTCCCATTACATTAACCCAAAAACCCTAATAGGGGCACAAAAGTGGACCGAGATGCTTCGCTTGGTGGTCCTTCTTTGACTAGTTGTCATAGTTCCAAAATAGGTCAAAATGACCCAGGTTATCCCAAAACTTGGTCAAGGGCCAACATGCCCCCAACACTCACCTGTGACTCGTCCCGATTCACTCAGGTCTGTGCAATTATGCTTTGAAGGCCTCAATCTTGGCTTGAGCTGCTTCAACCTACTGCTTCATTGTGGCCTTCTGCTGGGTGAATTCCAGGACCACTGTGTCATTTACTGGTCCTTCTAGGAATTTTTCTACAATGATGATGACTTGCTTAAGTTCTAGTCCCTTTCTTTCGATCTCAACAAATAATATGCATGCCTTGTCTTGCACTAGTTGGATGCACTGAGTGAATTCCATCACTTTTCTCTAGATCATGTGTGTATGTTGTTGAGTTGTGCATTTTTCATGAGAACATTTTATTCTATCCACTGCAGATAGAGCCTTCAGTTGTGCCTGTAATGTATCTACATGATGCTTTTCTTCCTGGAGCTGCGACTCCAAAGCCTGTAACATCGGATTATCTGTAAGGTTCTCGTATATTTGGGCACTCTGGTTATTGAGCTGCTTACACTCCAAGGAAATATTTTTCAATCGGTCAACTATGCTCTGAGTAGCTTCTTCTCACTGGTATTTTATCTCCTAGGGGGTCTGAGGCACAGCATGGAGCTCTAGATCAACAATGCATTGTTGCATCTTCTGTATAATTTCTTCAAGCTGGGCCACCTTTTGTGGAACTCTCTCTTTAGTTGGTACTTCGATAATGGTCACAGAGTAGAGTCCTCTATTGACTAGTTCCTTTACTTCAAGCTGCTCTGCGAGCAAATATTCCTTGCTTTGTTGTAGCTCTACTTTCTCTTTATCCCACTGTACCTAAAGAGCAAGTTTTTCTCTCTCGACAGCACTGCGTTGCTCGACAAGTACTCCCTGTACCTGTGTGAGAGCCTGGTGGTTCGTGTTCTGTCTTCTTGAGCTTGTCGAAGGCGATCTTCGACCATGTCATCAATCTGGTGAAGTTGGGTTGGTTCGTCTCTTGGTTCTACTATCCCTACTATCAGAGGCATGGTGTGTACTGCTTGGCTGAACTGTAGTGCCCATTGAAATCCTTGGAGTTCGATCTCTATACGGTTATACATCTTCTCCTGCTTCACCTCCTTCTTCTCTACTATCTCCTTTGAAGCAGCATTCACTGTTGCAATGATTAAATCAAAGTCATCCAATGTGAGGGAAGTTCACATCTTGGTTACAGGGGTCCTAGGTTTCTTTCGGGAGGATGCTTTCAGAGGTGAGAGCTTCCTTTTCTTTGACAAGTCTTCTTCATCCCTAGGANAACTGTGTAAATGCACGGGTCTTCTCTCTGGAATGACTGTGTGGTTATTCATTTTGCAAGTAAATGAATTGGTTGGTTGAGTTACGCATTCGCTGGTTGTTTTGTGTGGTGAAAATTGTGATGGCTCTCTGTTGTTTTAAGTGGATATGAGTATTATCTCTTTGTGTTTTTTTGGAGGGTTTCACTCTATTTTGCCTTACTCGCCGCTTCCTCCCAGTTATGAGGGTAACCATGTCTAGTTGTATTCAGGATTCTATGGGGTTGTTATGTATGTTTTCACACTACCTTTTGGTCGGTGTGTCTTTTCCAGAGCCATGGTCATGGGTTTATTCACCTGGTCGTGGTTTTTTTTTGTGGTATTGGAATCAACGTATCTCATAAATCGGTTATAGGGTGGCCATTATGCCAATATGTATGCTTTATGATTGTTGGTGATATAAATTAAGCCTTAGTTCTGCATTCCCACTACCATTGTTATAAATTTATTTGGCTCATGAGAAATTAACACATAGTATACCTCTATGTGCTTTGGATTACTTGTCACTGTAAAGTGGACATTCACTTCTCCTCTGCATCATTTTCCTAAACTACTCATCATTGAACTGTTGTGCCATTGCATAGAATAGAGTTATAAGGATCCCTAGAGTTCTACCGTGCTTGTATCGAAGGGTCTCTGCCTATTTGTTGATATGTTTTGAGGACCTTCGGTCCCTCTATGCCATTGATGACCAAGAAAACTCTTGATTACTTCTTTTTTATTCATTATTATAGAGCCTGATTATAATAATCCCCAATTGTTCTCACTATTGTCGGGCATATGGTTGACTGTCATAGATTGGTTGAGTGATTATGAAAGTTTCTTCGAGTACTTATATTGAAATCATTTGATTCCATTGGTGGGAAAGTTGTGATCGGGGATTAGAAATGATATACATTCAAGGGGATGCCTCTTTTCATTATGTCAGTTGCGTTGAAAACCTAGCTCATTTTTTTTATGAAATTGGTTGATTGGGAATCAGTGATAATGTACAGTCATAGAGATACCCCTTTTTCATTATGATTTGGATCATTGTGTTCTTACATCATGGTGTCAATTTCAGTTGGTGAGTGTTGTGTGTTTCACTAGTCCTGATCGGGATCATGGAAAATTATGGAAATTATTGACTGTGATTTCATTCTGTGTCTATTATGGAGGCATCGTGCATGTTTTATTTAATTACATCACCAATGATGAAGCTCGGGTTTCGTATTATGGTTTCATTGCAAGTTTTATTGGTTAATATAATGAAAAGGGTATGAAATCGGGTAAATATTAGAATTCCTTTCAATCTAGAAAAGGGACATGTCTATATGTGTTGGCATAGAGGGGCAGACCCAGGGTTCAACACTCAAGAGCACACCAACAAAACCCTAACTACCATCCCTTTCGGCAACACTTGCGAAGCAGATGAAGTCTCACCCGAGGTAGAGGTAGGGGTGGTTGCAATACTCAAGTGTCTGCAACCTTAGTTGGGACAAAGATCTGTAATTATACTACTTACAGCACACTTAGCATCAATCAACCATTAATATCCAACCCTTATTCTACTTCACAGATAGCATAGAGCATCGCAATATTCACTTAGATCTACAACATCTCAACACTTAGCAACAATAATACATCAGGTCCTACAAATCCTCACTAAGCACTCGCACATACATCAGATCTATTAATCATATATATCTAAGAAGCACAAAGAATAAGTGAATATATTAAAAGCACATTGCATAAGAAGAGATAAACACAATGAATCGAAGCATAGAGAATTACACATAGATTTACGTGGTTCACCCCCACCCTGGGGCTACATCCAACAACTCTTATTCTTTATTAGTATCTTCAATCGTCAGTTACAGTACAGAGAACAAAAACCCTTCTTTGCAAAGGACAGAATATCTGCCCAACTCGCTAGATCCTTCTTCCTTACACTTCATCACAAAGCCTCTTAAAATAACTTGCACTTAGTCTTGCAAGATTCTTATGATCATGCACAGAGCATTTACAATCCACTTCCGATCACATAGATCTAACTATTAGCACTAAGCCATTTGCCATACATCACATAGATGCACTGCTATTTCTATCTAGCCTAGGCATATATTTATACATTAAAAAAATGGGCCTAAGCGTGGGTAAACCCACGAGCCGACATCCCTTTCCCATTACATTAACCCAAAAACCCTAATAGGGGCCCAAAAGTGGACCGAGATGTTTCGCTTGGTGATCCTTCTTTGACTAGTTGTCACAGTTCCAAAATAGGTCAAAATGACCCAGGTTATCCCAAAACTTGGTCAAGGGCCAACATGACCCCAACACTCACCTGTGACTCGTCCCGATTCACTCAGGTCTGTGAAATTATACTTTGAAGGCCTCGATCTTGGCTTGAGCTACTTCAACCTGTTGCTTCATTGTGGCCTCCTGCTGGGTGAATTCCAAAACCACTGTGTCATTTACTGGTCCTTCTAGGCATTTTTCTACAATGATGATGACTTGCTTAAGTTCTAGTCCCTGGCTTTCGATCTCAGCAAATAATATGCATGCCTTGTCTTGCACTAGTTGGATGCACTGAGTGAATTCCATGAGTTTTCTCTGGATCATGTGTATCTATTGTTGAGTTGTGCATTTTTCATGAGATCGTTTTATTCTATCCACTGCAGACAGAGCCTTCAGCTATGCCTATAATGTATCTGCATGATGCTTTGGTTCCTGGAGCTGCGACTCCAACGCCTGTCACATCGGATTATCTTTAAGGTTCTCATATATTTGGGCACTCTGGTTACTAAGCTGCTTACACTCCAAGGCAATATTTTTCAATCGGTCAACGGTGCTTCGAGTATCTTCTTCTCGCTGGTCTTTATCTCCTAGGGGGTCTCAAGAACAGCACGAAGTTCTAGATCAACAATGCGTTGTTGCAACTTCTGTATAATGTCTTCAAGCTGGGCCACCTTCTGTGGAACTCTCTTTTTAGCTGGTACTTCGATAATGGTCATAGAGCAGAGTGCTCTGTTGACTAGTTCCTTTACTTCAAGCTACTCTGTGAGCAACTATTCCTTGCTTTGTTGTAGCTATGCTTTCTCTTTATCCCACTGTACTTGAATAGAATTTTTTTCTCTTTCGGCAGCACTGCGCTACTCGACAAGTACTCCCTGTACCTGTGTGAGAGCCTGGGTGGTTCATGCTATGTCTTCTTGAGCTTGTCGAAGGTGAGCTTTGACCATGTCAGCAATCTGGTGAAGTTGGGTTGGTTCGTCTCTTGGTTCTACTATCCCTACTATTAGAGGCATGGTGTGTACTGCATGGCTGAACTAGAGTGCCCGTTGAACTCCTTGGAGTTCGATCTCTATAAGGTTATACATATTCTCCTTCTTCACCTCCTTCTTCTCTACTATCTCCTTTGAAGCATCATTCACTGTTGCAATGATGAAATCAAAGTCATCCAATGTGAGGGAAGTTCACATCTTGGTAACAGGGGTCCTAGGTTTCTTTCGAGAGGATGCTTTCAGAGGTGAGAGATTCCTTTTCTTTGACGAGTCTTCTTCATCCCTAGGAGATGGTACTTCACCTTTCTGTTGTTCAATTTATGTACCTTCTATCTCTTTTCCATCACCTCCTTTGTCTGGTGTGATAGAGCCAGTCCTTACAGATGCACTATATACTTCATGAACCTCTTCAAGCTTCTTCATTTTTCTTGGTCCTGGTGTTTCCAGTACAGTCTTTGGGCTATCAACATCGGGCAGCTCTGTGGAGTTCGTTGGAATGAGAAGGTTCGCTGACCAATCCTTGGTGATCTCTTCGAGGTCTTCTTCAGTCAACTTGTAATAAGACTGCAATTGTTTCTTATGTTCATCATCTCACGCTATTATATACATGAAGTGGTGATACACACTAAACTTCATGAAGGGTCTGAATCTATGGAGTGTATTTGGGGTAATGCGAGGAGTAGCCTAGATGGAAGTCTCCAGCTGGTTGTAGTATATGTGGAAGACGACATTATACTGCCATGCTTTTTCATATTGGTTGAGTATCACAGGGTACTGAACCTCACAACCAAAGGTTCAAATGGCTCGGTCTCTGGGAAAGTGGCACCCTCTAACATCTCCCATGCTACAAAGGTGATCAATATGAGAAGCTAACTGAAATGGAACTCATACCTTTGGTATTGTGCTTCCCTACAATCCAGTTCAAGATGATTCACCAACTACTTCACCCAATTCATTTGAAGTCCTTCTGCGCACTTCCCTATGAGATCAACTATGAAGCCAGTTACTTGGGTGGGTCAGTTCTTGCATACTAGCTTGCCTGAAATCAGCTGACAGGCAAGGTGCACTACACCACTCTGAATAGAGGATACCTTGTAGCCTCGCATTCCCTTCTTGACATCGCCATAGGTTTCTTTGATCTTAGTTGCTAGTGCTCTGTCGGTGGTATTTCCAAGATAGAACTCTTGTGGATTAGGTCCTTGCATCTTGAGTCCTGTGATCTGATTAATCAAGGTGGGATCCACCGTGACACGGTGGTTCAACCATAAGTATCCTCTTTTATAGCAAGACAGAAGTAGCTTTACTCATGGATTCACCTCCTAGTATCTTCCAAAGTGCGGGATCTTCATGAAATTCAACAATGTTGACTGCATGAGGTTCTAGGTCCAAGACTGTGGGACGATCTTTGAGTTCTTTCCATTTGTCTTTGTTAGATACTTTTGTAGAGTGAGCATACTATAGACTTTCCTGTCGTCGAGGTTTAAGTTGCTAAACTTAAACGCTACGAGCTTGTCCTGATCGGCATGAACTGCGCACACCCCTTTTGGCATGTACACAATAACCATAGCATACTCAAATTCTCGAGGCACGCTGTCATGGTTGATTTCACCATGCAGAGGGGGTAGGTAAGCAGGAAAAATGCTCAAAATTAGTTTAGCCTTCATCAAATCGTCTCTATGTTTAGTACGCTTCTCGTCGACCCATCAAGACGATCCTTCTCGGGCATTAGACGGAGAAGATGCTACTCCTCTTGTCGATGATGCTTGGATTCTAGTGGACATTCCTCTTTCTGACATGACTCTCTCAGTAATTAAATCAAGGAGGACTTATGTGATGGGCTCTTCGACTACTATGAGCTTATTGGACATACGCACACAGAATAAATAATCGGGGTCACAATGATCTTGGGAACTTTACGAGAATGAATAACAAGGACGTGATGATCACTATAGAAACTTTCTAGTCTGCAAGCTTCAATTTATTAGTTGGAAAAAGTGTTCTTTAGGCATGGAGCGATGAGATAAATAGGTAATCTCAACAACGGTCTTCTTGCAACGGGCATGGGGCCTCTGTTAACTCTATTCTATCCGTTCTGTTGTTGTCCAACGGTCTGGTGGTGATCCTTTAATGCTTTTCTGTCCATTTGGGGTGGAATTCAAATGGGTATATCGAATTCCAATGATTATATTTCTTCGCCATGGTGAAGTGACCCATGTCGTTGTTCTGATATCGTGGCGAAGCTCAAATTCCTCGAAGTTTCTTTCTGCGATGTTCCATCTAGAATCTCTTGTAATGTCGCCCTCTTCTTATTTAACTTTCTATCTTTCTTTCCAGTGAGCTTCATCTCAGTAGTTCTTTTCCCATTATGATTCCTATTTTCCTTGGATATAGTCACTTCGCGTTGCTGAGGTTGTTTCTTAGGGTTCANAACACATAGTATACCTCTATGTGCTTTGGATTACTTGTCACTGTAAAGTGGACATTCACTTCTCCTCTGCATCATTTTCCTAAACTACTCATCATTGAACTGTTGTGCCATTGCACAGAACAGAGTTATAAGGATCCCTAGAGTTCTACTGTGCTTGTATCGAAGGATCTCTGCCTATTTTTTGATATGTTTCGAGGACCCCCAGTCTCTCTATGCCATTGATGACCAAGCGAACTCTTGATTACTTCTTTTTTATTCATTATTATAGAACCTGATTATAATAATCCCCAATTGTTCTCACTATTGTCAGGCATATGGTTGACTGTCATAGATTGGTTGAGTGATTATGAAAGTTTATTTGGGTACTTATATTGAAATCATTTGATTTCATTGATGGGAAAGTTGTGATCGGGGATTAGAAATGATATACAGTCAAGGGGATGCCTCTTTTCATTATGTCAGTTGCGTTGAAAACCTAGCTCATTTTTTTTATTAAATTGTTTGATTGGGAATCAGTGATAATGTACAGTCATAGAGATACCCCTTTTTGATTATGATTTGGATAACTGTGTTCTTACAGCATGGTGTCAATTTCATTTGGTGAGTGTAGTGTGTTTCACTAGTCCTGATCGAGATCATGGAAAATTATGGAAATTATTGACTGTGATTTTGTTATGTGTCTATTATGGAGGAATCGTGCATGTTTTATTTAATTACATCACCAATGATGAAGCTCGGGTTTCGTATTATGGTTTCATTGCAATTTTTATTGGTTAATATAATGAAAAGGGCATGAAATTAGGTAAATATTAGAAGTCCTTTCAATCTGGAAAAGGGACATGTCTATATGTGTTGGCATAGAGGGGCAGACCCAGGGTTCAATGCTCAAGAGCACACCAACAAAACCCTAACTACCATCCCTTTCGGAAACACCTGCGAAGCAGATGAAGTCTCACCCGAGGTAGAGGTAGGGGTGGTTGCAAGACTCAAGTGTTTGCAACCTTAGCTAGGACACAGATCTGTAATTATACTACTTATAGCACACTTAGCATCAATCAACCATTAATACCCAACCCTTATTCTACTTTGTAGATAGCACAGAGAATCGCAATATTCACTTAGATCTACAACATCTCATCACTTAGCAACAGTAATACATCAGGTCCTACAGATCCTCACTAAGCACTTTCACATACATCAGATCTAATAATCATATATATATATAAGAAGCACAAAGAATAAGTGAATATATTAAAATCACATAGCATAAGCAGAGATAAACACAATGAATCGAAGCATAGAGAATTACACATAGATTTACATGGTTCACCCCCACCCTAGGGCTACATCCAACAACTCTTCTTCTTTATTAGTATCTTCAATCGTCAGTTATAGGACAGAGCACAAAAACCCTTCTTTGCAAAGGACAGAATATATTCCCAGCTCGCTAGATCCTTCTTCCTTACACTTTAGCACAAAGCCTCTTAAAATAACTTGCACTTAGTCTTGCAAGATTCTTATGATCATGCACAAAGCATTTACAATCCACTTCCGATCACACAGATCTAACTATTATCACTAAGCCATCTTCCATACATCACATAGATGCACTTCTATTTATATCTAGCCTAGGAATCTATTTATACATTAAAAACATGGGCCTAAACATGGGTAAACCCACGAGCCGACATCCCTTTCCCATTACATTAACCCAAAAACCCTAATAGGGGCCCAAAAGTGGACCGAGATGCTTCGCTTGGTGGTCCTTCTTTGACTAGTTGTCACAGTTCCAAAATAGGTCAAAATGACCCAGGTTATCCCAAAACTTGGTCAAGGGCCAACATGCCCCCAACACTCACCTGTGACTCGTCCCGATTCACTCAGGTCTGTGCAATTATGCTTTGAAGGCCTCAATCTTGGCTTGAGCTGCTTCAACCTACTGCTTCATTGTGGCCTTCTGCTGGGTGAATTCCAGGACCACTGTGTCATTTACTGGTCCTTCTAGGAATTTTTCTACAATGATGATGACTTGCTTAAGTTCTAGTCCCTTTCTTTCGATCTCAACAAATAATATGCATGCCTTGTCTTGCACTAGTTGGATGCACTGAGTGAATTCCATCACTTTTCTCTAGATCATGTGTGTATGTTGTTGAGTTGTGCATTTTTCATGAGAACATTTTATTCTATCCACTGCAGATAGAGCCTTCAGTTGTGCCTGTAATGTATCTACATGATGCTTTTCTTCCTGGAGCTGCGACTCCAAAGCCTGTAACATCGGATTATCTGTAAGGTTCTCGTATATTTGGGCACTCTGGTTATTGAGCTGCTTACACTCCAAGGAAATATTTTTCAATCGGTCAACTATGCTCTGAGTAGCTTCTTCTCACTGGTATTTTATCTCCTAGGGGGTCTGAGGCACAGCATGGAGCTCTAGATCAACAATGCATTGTTGCATCTTCTGTATAATTTCTTCAAGCTGGGCCACCTTTTGTGGAACTCTCTCTTTAGTTGGTACTTCGATAATGGTCACAGAGTAGAGTCCTCTATTGACTAGTTCCTTTACTTCAAGCTGCTCTGCGAGCAAATATTCCTTGCTTTGTTGTAGCTCTACTTTCTCTTTATCCCACTGTACCTAAAGAGCAAGTTTTTCTCTCTCGACAGCACTGCGTTGCTCGACAAGTACTCCCTGTACCTGTGTGAGAGCCTGGTGGTTCGTGTTCTGTCTTCTTGAGCTTGTCGAAGGCGATCTTCGACCATGTCATCAATCTGGTGAAGTTGGGTTGGTTCGTCTCTTGGTTCTACTATCCCTACTATCAGAGGCATGGTGTGTACTGCTTGGCTGAACTGTAGTGCCCATTGAAATCCTTGGAGTTCGATCTCTATACGGTTATACATCTTCTCCTGCTTCACCTCCTTCTTCTCTACTATCTCCTTTGAAGCAGCATTCACTGTTGCAATGATTAAATCAAAGTCATCCAATGTGAGGGAAGTTCACATCTTGGTTACAGGGGTCCTAGGTTTCTTTCGGGAGGATGCTTTCAGAGGTGAGAGCTTCCTTTTCTTTGACAAGTCTTCTTCATCCCTAGGA